>OY747127.1:49385816-49555799 GCA_963556465.1 Berberis vulgaris
CTCCATTTGATTTCAATCCTCACGTGGCACCATAATAACGTCAAATGGGACATGTTTGACTAAACAAAAAGGTTCGGTTGTGCTTAACGAAGAAGGAAAACCTGTTTGTATGTTGTATGCTCAATTGGAGGCCAATTTGGGTGCAATCCAAGAATACAAGGATTTGAGTGACCAAATGGACTCCGTTTGATTTCAATCCTCGTGTGGCACCATATTAACGTCAAATGGGACATGTTTGACCTAACAAACAAGTTCGGTTGTGCTTAAAGAAGAAGGAAAACTCGTTTGTACGTTGTATGCTCAATTGGAGGCCAATTTGGGTGCAATCAGAGAATACAAGTATTTGAGTGACCAAATGGACTCCATTTGATTTCAATCCTCGCGTGGCATCATAATAACGTCAAATGGGACATGTTTGACTCAACAAAAAGGTTCGGATGTGCTTAACGAAGAAGGAAAACTCGTTTGTACGTTGTAGGCTCAATTGGAGGCCAATTTGGGTGCAATCCGAGAATACAAGGTTTTAAGTGACCAAATGGACTCCGCTTGGCACCATAATAACGTCAAATGGGACATGTTTGACTCAACAAACAAGTTCGGTTGTGCTTAACGAAGAAGTAAAACTCGTTTGTACGTTGTACCTCAATTGGAGGCCAATTAG
The DNA here is from genome assembly GCA_963556465.1 of Berberis vulgaris. Classification (NCBI taxonomy): domain Eukaryota; kingdom Viridiplantae; phylum Streptophyta; class Magnoliopsida; order Ranunculales; family Berberidaceae; genus Berberis; species Berberis vulgaris. Next base: position 49,386,478 of record OY747127.1, read on the forward strand.
GGTGCAATCCGAGAATACAAGTATTTGAGTGACCAAATGGACTCCATTTGATTTCAATCCTCACGTGGCACCATAATAACGTCAAATTGGACTTGTTTGACTCAACAAAAAGGTTCGGTTGTGCTTAACGGATAAGGAAAACTCGTTTGTACGTTGTAGGCTCAATTGGAGGCCAATTTGGGTGCAATCCGAGAATACAAGGATTTGAGTGACCAAATGGACTCCGCTTGGTTTCTAACTCGCGTTGCACCATAATAACGTCAAATGGGACATTATTGACTCATCAAACAAGTTTGTTTGTGCTTAAAGAAGAAGGAAAACTCGTTTGTACGTTGTATGCTCAATTGGAGGCCAATATGGGTGCAATCCGAGAATACAAGTATTTGAGTGACCAAATGGACTCCATTTGATTTCCATCCTCGCGTGGCACCATAATAACGTCAAATGGGACATGTTTGACTCAACAAACAAGTTCGGTTGTGCTTAAAGAAGAAGGAAAACTCGTTTGTACGTTGTATGCTCAATTGGAGGCCAATTTGGATGCAATCCGAGAATACAAGTATTTGAGTGACCAAATGGAAGGTGATTCAATCTTCCTTATGCTGCTTGTGTCACCTAGAAGCAGAGAATGAAGAACACCTCTTCTTCAGATGTTGGTATTCAAACCTTGTCTGGACTTACATGCTTAAATTCATGGGATACAGACATCATCCTCTCAGCTAGGAGGAGGAGATTAGATGGTGCACCAATAGATTTACAGGCTCTCATCCAAGCTCCATGGTGAAGAAACTGGTCCTTAATGCCACTATATATCATCTCTGGAGGGAGAGGAACAGAAGACTGTTTGAAGGCAAGCAAGCTGCTGCTATGGACATCACTGCGAAGATTGTTGCAGATGTTCACCTCAGACTGATTGTGCTGGACCCGGCAGTGGAGGATACGCATCGAGCAAGGAATTTTTTCAATCGATGGAATGTGGCAATCAATTACAAGCTTGATAACATCACCTGGCACAGATGGAATAAACCTGATCCAGGTTGGTACACTGTCAATTCAGATGGTTCAATGAAAGGACAGAGAGGAGGATACGGAGCATTGATTAGAGATCACACGGGAAAGGTCCTAGCCGCTGCTTCGGGGTCTCAAAGGAGCTGTTCAGTTATTCTTCACGAGCTGCAGGGAGTCGAACTGGGACTGAATTTGGCAATTCAGGGCAACTACAGGAAGGTTAATCTTGGTATAGATTCAGCGAATGCAGTTAACTACATCAACAATGCAAAGGTTCCGCCATGGGAGGCCATTCATACAATGAGAAGAATCAGGGAGCAGCTGAAGCTATTCGATGAATGCAGGGTCATGCATGTTGTCCGGGAAACAAATGGAGCAGCTGATAAGCTGGCTAACATGATGCGAACAGCAGCCTATAGGGACCTCATCCCGAGCTCTTTTGCGGAGGATTTGAAAAAGATCATCTTTGATGATGCTAGTGGTAGGAAGTATATGAGAATGTAATGTCTGCATTGTAATGTCATTTCTTTTTCTCTTTCAGTGGTCTGGGGAGCACATATAAACCCCCGCGCTTGCCTTTCAAAAAAAAAAAAAAAAAAAAAAAAAAAAATGCTTAATTGGAGGCCAATTTGGGTGCAATCCGAGAATACTAGGATTTGAGTGACCAAATGGACTCCGTTTGATTTCAATCCTCACGTGGCACCATATTAACGTCAAATGGGACATGGTTGAGTCAACAAACAAGTTCGGTTGTGCTTAATGAAGAAGGAAAACTCGTTTGTACGTTGTATGCTCAATTGGAGGCCAATTTGGGTGCAATCCGAGAATACAAGTATTTGAGTGACCAAATGGACTCCATTTGATTTCAATCCTCGCGAGGCACCATAATAACCTAAAATGGGACATGTTTGACTCAACAAAAAGGTTCGGTTGTGCTTAACGAAGAAGGAAAACTCGTTTGTACGTTGTAGGCTCAATTGGAGGCCAATTTGGGTGCAATCCGAGAATACAAGTATTTGAGTGACCAAATGGACTCCATTTGATTTCAATCCTCGCGTGGCACCATAATAACGTCAAATGGGACACGTTTGACTAAACAAAAAGGTTCGGTTGTGCTTAACGAAGAAGGAAAACTCGTTTGTACGTTGTAGGCTCAATTGGAGGCCAATTTGGGTGCAATCCGAGAATACAAGGATTTGAGTGACCAAATGGACTCCGCTTGGTTTCTAACTCGCGTTGAACCATAATAACGTCAAATGGGAAATTTTTGGCTCAACAAACAAGTTCGGTTGTGCTTAAAGAAGAAGGAAAACTCGTTTGTACGTTGTATGCTTAATTGGAGGCCAATATGGGTGAAATCCGAGAATACAAGTATTTGAGTGACCAAATGGACTCCATTTGATTTCAATCCTCACGTGGTACCATAATAACGTCAAATGGGACATGTTTGACTAAACAAAAAGGTTCGGTTGTGCTTAACGAAGAAGGAAAACTCGTTTGTACGTTGTAGGCTCAATTGGAGGCCAATTTGGGTGCAATCCTTGAATACAAGGATTTGAGTGACCAAATGGACTCAGCTTGGTTTCTAACTCGCGTGGCACCATAATAACGTCAAATGGAACATTTTTGACTCAACAAACAAGTTCGGTTGTGCTTAAGGAAGAAGGAAAACTCGTTTGTACGTTGTATGCTCAATTGGAGGCCAATTTGGGTGCAATCCAAGAATACAAGGATTTGAGTGACCAAATGGACTCCGCTTGGTTTCTAACTCACGTGGCACCATAATAACGTCAAATGGGACATGTTTGACTCGACAAAAAGGTTTGGTTGTTCTTAACGAAGAAGGAAAACTCGTTTGTACGTTGTAGGCTCAATTAGAGGCCAATTTGAGTGCAATTCGAGAATACAAGGATTTGAGTGACCAAATGGACTCCGCTTGGTTTCTAACTCGCGTGGCACCATAATAATGTCAAATGGGACATGTTTGTCTAAACAAACAAGTTCGGTTGTGCTTAACGAAGAAGGAAAACTCGTTTGTACGTTGTATGCTTAATTGGACTGATGTTAGAGCATACCACGTTGGATGATCTGTGATTTATGGACTGATGTTAGAGCATACCACGTCTACCCTTCCTCCCCCTCCATCCTCGGGGGGAGAAGGAACAGCAAGAGGTTTTTTGGTACAACCCCTGGAACAAAATGATAGTAATAATACGATATCTCTAGCAGCTGTTAATGATACTCAGAACCTTGGAGCAGGACCTAAAGTAACGAGTTGGGCAGCTCTGTTTGCAAATCGAAATACAGGGGGCAGCAAGAAGCTTCAATACATCCCTCCCCAAATTATCGAAGGTAAGAAAGTTGTACATTTCAAGAAATCTGATCATGAACAACGATTGAAGGAATGTGAAGCATATCTGATTGGGAATTTCGTTGGGAAACGATTAGCTTATGGCTTTGTTAGGGATCGATTGAGGAAAATATGGGGACTGAAAAGTGATTTCGATATGTCAATATATGGTGATAGAGCATTTGTATTTCAGTTTAATTGTGAGGAAGACAGATTGAAGGTAATGGAGATGGGTCCTGTCCACATTGCAAGCAGAATTTTTATGATACGTCCATGGCAACCTTATATGGAGGAATCAATCGAAGTTATGAATTCAGTTCCTATATGGGTTCATTTGAGAGGGGTTCCATTATTTCTTTGGAGTCATGAAGGACTACAAACAATTGCAAGTGCTCTTGGACGCCCATTGCTGCTGGACAAGCCTACAGAAAGTAGAACTCGTCTTGCTTACGCGCAGGTATGCGTAGAGATTGATGCTAATAGTCCATTCCCAGATTCAATTCCCATTACCATAGATGATGGGAAAGCAATCAATGTGCAGGTTGAGTACTCATGGAAACCGGGAAAATGCAGCCATTGTATGGGTTTTGGACATGCTTCCACAAGATGTCCGAAGAATAGCAAACCAAGGTCTCAAGGGCCAAGAACCAAATTCTGGAGACCTACTTCTCAAGGAAGCATAACAAATGATCCTAAATTAAATTCTACATTGAATGAGGATGGTTGGATGACTGCTGAAGGAAAACATTCTTTTAGACCAAAACACATCCAGGGGGATCAAGAGAAAGTGATAGATGTATCAGGGAACACCGAGGACAAGAACTCTGAGTCTGATCTAAGTAAAATAAATGCTGCAGAATGCAATGACAAGGGGCATGACTACCAACAGACTGCAATACTACATCAAACTGTTGGATTAGCAAACACACTTCCTGGATCAGCAGAACATCTTCCTGGATCAGCGCTTCCTGGATCAGCAGTTCTTAGATCAGCAATTCCTGGATCAGCAAGCTACATTCCTGGATCAGCACTTCCTGGATCAGCAATTCCTGGATCAGCTCTTCCTGGTTCAGCTCTTCCTGGTTCAGCTCTTCCTGGATCAGCAGAATACCTTCCTGGATCAGCAATAATAAAAGAAGGGGGATCATCAGACATCATAGCAGGATCAGCACACAAACAATTAATAGCAATGGGAACAGCAGATAACCGAGCAGGATCAGCAGACACGCACGTAATAAAAACGGTTTCAGGGACAGCAGATATGAAACAGAACTCAACTATGACTCAAAACAGGAAGATAAGCTCTCTAGCTATTGGGGATAAATCCGATGAAACAAAAAATTTCCAGGGTGAGTTAACAAAGAAGAAGGAAGCTCGAGCTGGTCCAAAGAGTATTCTTAAAAATCCTAAGGCTCATGCTAGGGGGCCTCATTCTGCAACTAGGTCAAAAATTGCTGGCATTCAGCAGGATGAATCAAAAACTGAGAGAGACCTTCGCCTAAAACAAGGTTTACCAAAGAATGACCTGAATGAGAACATCATAGGTGGGTCACAGAGTCCTCATGAGGATGATGGTAATAATACGCCCAATTTGTTTCCATGATTAGAGCAGCATGTTGGAACATTAGGGGCCTCAATGACCCCTTAAAACAGAGAGAAGTTAGAACTCTCATTGCAAAGCATAAAATCAGTATTATAGGATTAGTTGAGACTAAGGTCAGTAATGATAAGAAGCTGAAAATGCAGCAGGACCTATTTAAGGACTGGTTGGTGGTGGACAATAATGATATTGCGTATGGTGGTCGTATATGGGTAGCTTGGGATGCTCAAGCAGTAAATGTTAACATTGTGACTAGAATAGATCAAGCAATAACTGCTGAAACAGTCTGGCCGAATGGATACACCTGCATGCTGAGTTTTATTTATGGCAGGAGCAATTACATGGAAAGAAAGAGACTATGGCAGGAAATTGAAAATTTTGCAAGCACTAATACCTATCCTTGGGCAATCATGGGAGACTTCAATTCAATTCTGAATTCTCAAGAACGAGTCGGTGGCGATGAGATTAGACCTTTCCACTTTATGGATCTTCTCAATTGTGTCCAAAAGGCAAAAATATTTGATTGTAAGTGCAAGGGTTGTTTCTTAACCTGGAGTAACAAACAAGAAGGTCAAAACAGAATTATGTCCAAGCTAGACAGAGTCATGGTGAATCAAGTTTGGATTAACAATGTTCCAGACTCGGAAGCTGACTTTCTTACAGCAGGAATCTCTGATCACTCCCCTATGGTGCTAACCATCTACGAGCAGAAAAATATGGGCCCTATCCCCTTCAAATTTTATAATTACTGGGTGTATGAACCAGGGTACATGGCGGTAGTAGAGCAGGCTTGGAGAGAACCAATTGATGGTAATGCTATGTATAGTTTGAGCCAGAAATTGAAACGTGTTAAACACAAGCTTATTGAGTGGAGAAAAGAAAGATTTCTAAATGCAAGCTCAAATGTTCTGATAACCAAACAGCAGATGGATAGAATCCAAGGGGAACTTCAGCAGCAACCTCTTAATCCCACTTTGATGATCAAGGAACGCGAGGCAATCACAGAGTATGTTAAAGCAACTAAAGGGGAGGAGTTAGAAGCGAAACAAAAGGCTAAAGCAAAACACATGCAGGTTGGGGATGAAAATGTGGCCTATTTCCATGACTATATCAGGGAACGAAAGAAGAAAAACAGAATTCTATCCCTATATAATGAGAACCAGGAGAAGATTGAAGATATTGCTGAGATTGGCGCAGAATGCGTGCGATACTTTGAAGGAGTCTTTCGAGGGGACTCAGGGCCTTATGAAGAAAGCATCATCGAAAATATAACTTTCGAAAGAGTCCTTTCTACTGAAGAGCAGAATGATCTTATTAAACAGGTTACTCGCAATGAAATCACAGAAGCTTTATCCTTGATTGACTCCAATAAATCTCCGGGCCCGGATGGATTCTCGTCTTTTTTCTACAAGACAGCTTGGCGTACTATTGGAGATGATTTCATCAAAGCTGTCAGCAACTTCTTTGCAAGTGGAAAACTCTTACGAGAGGTAAATGCAACATGTGTAGTTTTAATTCCCAAAATTACTAATGCTTCCTCTCTTAAAGATTTCAGGCCTATATCTTGCTGTAATGTGATTTACAAATGCCTTACAAAAATCATGAAGAACAGAATGACTGTGGTGGTGCAACGTCTTGTAAGCTTAAATCAATCAGCTTTCATTAAGGGCAGATTGATACAGGATAACATTATGCTGGCGCATGAGCTTGTAAGGCAATATCACAGGGATGAAGGACCTCCAAGGTGTGCAGCAAAAATTGACCTCCGAAAGGCGTATGATACTATAAGGTGGGAGGCAATAACCCATATGCTTCGAAAGCTTCAGTTCCCTGCTAAATTCATCAATTGGGTCCATATGTGTATCTCAACGCCCAGATTCTCCATTTCAGTGAATGGTTCTCCAAAAGGTTTTATAAAGGCTACTAGAGGAATCAGACAAGGATGTCCTATGTCTCCTTATCTCTTCGTCTTGATTATGGAAATGCTTCATCTTCTCCTGAAAGAGCAAGCAATTCAAGGAGAATACAAGTTGCATCACAAATGTAAAGATCCTCTCATTACTCACCTGAGCTTCGCGGATGACCTGATTGCCTTCTTCCATGGTGACTACCATTCAGCTTCCACTCTAGCTAAGGTCCTTCACACTTTCAGAGATTGCACAGGATTGTCAGTAAATAGTTCGAAGAGTAACTTATTTGCAGCAGGGGTACCTAGAGGAGAAATCCAACATATTTCTGACACTTTGCAATTCAACAAGACAGACCTCCCAGTCAGATACCTTGGTCTGCCATTGATCTCGTCCAGGCTTTCCCAGGCGGACTGCCTCCCTCTTATCGAAAAAATCAGGAAGAGAGTTGGATCTTGGAAGAACAGGACTTTATCTTATGCTGGTAGGCTTACCCTCATCAAGGCAGTTCTGAATAGTATGCATGTGTATTGGAGTTCGTGTTTCATTCTCCCTAAGGCAGTGATTCAAGAAGTTACAACTATTTTTAGGAACTTCTTATGGTCCTCATCCGAGAACTATCTTAAAGTTCCTCTTGTCAGTTGGAATACAATTTGCCACCCGTATAATGAAGGAGGTCTGGGAGTGAGGTGCATAGAAACTTCAAATTTGGCTGCCATGACACGTCATATATGGAACATTGTATCCAATAAGAATAACCTTTGGGTTCAATGGACAAAGAAGAATCTAATCCGAGGCAAGGACTTTTGGGTTATGGAAATTCCTCAAGACGCATCATGGTGCTGGCGCAGTATTCTCAAATGCAGAAAGATGGGTTCCAACCTGATCACTCATGCGATAGGAACTAGTAGGGACACTTCCTTGTGGAAAGATCCATGGCACCCTAAGGGTATCCTGCTGGACCAGTTTCCCGCCCAGTTAACCTACCACTCCACTCTCAACAAGAAAGCAAAGGTTAGTGCCTTAATCAAAGAAGGCAAATGGTTTGCAAGAGAAAATGACAAGGCCTCTATTGCAGGGATTTTTGCAGATCTCAATTCAGTGGAAATTGACAATAACTTCAGAGATGAGGTAATCTGGAAAGGAGGTACAGATGGAGAGTTCTCGAGTAGAGGTGCTTATCACTCTATAAGAAATACAAATACAACCATTACTTGAACTAAACTTACTTGGTTTAAAGGTCGTATTCCTAGACATAGCTTTATAGGATGGCTTGCTATGAACAAAAGCTTGAAGACTCAGGACAATCTCAAGAAATGGAAGGTGATTCAATCTTCCTTATGCTGCTTGTGTCACCTAGAATCAGAGAATGAAGAACACCTCTTCTTCAGATGTGGGTATTCAAACCTTGTCTGGACTTACATGCTTAAATTCATGGGATACAGACATCATCCTCTCAGTTGGGAGGAGGAGATTAGATGGTGCACCAATAGATTTGCAGGCTCTCATCCAAGCTCCATGGTGAAGAAACTGGTCCTTAATGCCACTATATATCATCTCTGGAGGGAGAGGAACAGAAGACTGTTTGAAGGCAAGCAAGCTGCTGCTATGGACATCACTGCGAAGATTGTTGCAGATGTTCGCCTCAGACTGATTGTGCTGGACCCGGCAGTGGAGGATACGCATCGAGCAAGGAATTTTTTCAATCGATGGAATGTGGCAATCAATTACAAGCTTGATAACATCACCTGGCACAGCTGGAATAAACCTGATCCAGGTTGGTACACTGTCAATTCAGATGGTTCAATGAAAGGACAGAGAGGAGGATACGGAGCATTGATTAGAGATCACACGGGAAAGGTCCTAGCCGCTGCTTCGGGGTCTCAAAGGAGCTGTTCAGTTATTCTTCACGAGCTGCAGGGAGTCGAACTGGGACTGAATTTGGCAATTCAGGGCAACTACAGGAAGGTTAATCTTGGTATAGATTCAGCGAATGCAGTTAACTACATCAACAATGCAAAGGTTCCGCCATGGGAGGCCATTCATACAATGAGAAGAATCAGGGAGCAGCTGAAGCTATTCGATGAATGCAGGGTCATGCATGTTGTCCGGGAAACAAATGGAGCAGCTGATAAGCTGGCTAACATGATGCCAACAGCAGCCTATAGGGACCTCATCCCGAGCTCTTTTGCGGAGGATTTGAAAAAGATCATCTTTGATGATGCTAGTGGTAGGAAGTATATGAGAATGTAATGTCTGCATTGTAATGTCATTTCTTTTTCTCTTTCAGTGGTCTGGGGAGCCCATATAAACCCCCGCGCTTGTCTTTCAAAAAAAAAAAAAAAAAAAAAAAATGCTTAATTGGAGGCCAATTTGGGTGCAATCCGAGAATACTAGGATTTGAGTGACCAAATGGACTCCGTTTGATTTCAATCCTCACGTGGCACCATATTAACGTCAAATGGGACATGGTTGAGTCAACAAACAAGTTCGGTTGTGCTTAATGAAGAAGGAAAACTCGTTTGTACGTTGTATGCTCAATTGGAGGCCAATTTGGGTGCAATCCGAGAATACAAGTATTTGAGTGACCAAATGGACTCCATTTGATTTCAATCCTCGTGAGGCACCATAATAACCTAAAATGGGACATGTTTGACTCAACAAAAAGGTTCGGTTGTGCTTAACGAAGAAGGAAAACTCGTTTGTACGTTGTAGGCTCAATTGGAGGCCAATTTGGGTGCAATCCGAGAATACTAGGATTTGAGTGACCAAATGGACTCCGTTTGATTTCAATCCTCACGTGGCACCATATTAACGTCAAATGGGACATGGTTGAGTCAACAAACAAGTTCAGTTGTGCTTAATGAAGAAGGAAAACTCGTTTGTACGTTGTATGCTCAATTGGAGGCCAATTTGGGTGCAATCCGAGAATACAAGTATTTGAGTGACCAAATGGACTCCATTTGATTTCAATCCTCATGAGGCACCATAATAACCTAAAATGGGACATGTTTGACTCAACAAAAAGGTTCGGTTGTGCTTAACGAAGAAGGAAAACTCGTTTGTACGTTGTATGCTCAATTGGAGGCCAATTTGGGTGCAATCCAAGAATACAAGGATTTGAGTGACCAAATGGACTCCGTTTGATTTCAATCCTCGTGTGGCACCATATTAACGTCAAATGGGACATGTTTGACTCAACAATAAAGTTCGGTTGTGCTTAAAGAAGAAGGAAAACTCGTTTGTACGTTGTAGGCTCAATTGGAGGCCAATTTGGGTGCAATCCGAGAATACAAGGATTTGAGTGACCAAATGGACTCCGCTTGGTTTCTAACTCGCGTTGCACCATAATAACGTCAAATGGGACATTATTGACTCATCAAACAATTTCGTTTGTGCTTAAAGAAGAAGCAAAACTCGTTTGTACGTTGTATGCTCAATTGGAGGCCAATATGGGTGCAATCCGAGAATACAAGTATTTGAGTGACCAAATGGACTCCATTTGATTTCAATCCTTGTGTGGCACCATAATAACGTCAAATGGGACATGTTTGACTAAACAAAAAGGTTCGGTTGTGCTTAACGAAGAAGGAAAACTCGTTTGTACGTTGTAGGCTCAATTGGAGGCCAATTTGGGTGCAATCCGAGAATACAAGGATTTGAGTGACCAAATGGACTCCGCTTGGTTTCTAACTCGTGTGGCACCATAATAACGTCAAATGGGACATGTTTGACTCAACAAACAAGTTCAGTTTTGCTTAACGAAGAAGGAAAACTCGTTTGTACGTTGTAGGCTCAATTGGAGGCCAATTTGGATGCAATTCGAGAATACAAGGATTTGAGTGACCAAATGGGCTCCGCTTGGTTTATAACTCGCGTGGCTCCATAATAACATCAAATGGGACATGTTTGACTCAACAAACAAGTTCTTTTGTGCTTAACGAAGAAGGAAAACTCGTTTGTACGTTGTATGCCCAATTGGAGGCCAATTTGGGTGCAATCCGTGAATACAAGGATTTGAGTGACCAAATGGACTCCGTTTGATTTCAATCCTCGCGTGGCACCATATTAACGTCAAATGGGACATGTTTGACTCAACAAACAAGTTCGGTTGTGCTTAAAGAAGAAGGAAAACTCGTTTGTACGTTGTATGCTCAATTGGAGGCCAATATGGGTGCAATCCGAGAATACAAGTATTTGAGTGACCAAATGGACTCCGCTTGGTTTCTAACTCGCGTTGCACCATAATAACGTCAAATGGGACATTATTGACTCATCAAACAAGTTCGTTTGTGCTTAAAGAAGAAGGAAAACTCGTTTGTACGTTGTATGCCCAATTGGAGGCCAATTTGGGTGCAATCCGTGAATACAAGGATTTGAGTGACCAAATGGACTCCGTTTGATTTCAATCCTCGCGTGGCACCATATTAACGTCAAATGGGACATGTTTGACTCAACAAACAAGTTCGGTTGTGCTTAAAGAAGAAGGAAAACTCGTTTGTACGTTGTATGCTCAATTGGAGGCCAATATGGGTGCAATCCGAGAATACAAGTATTTGAGTGACCAAATGGACTCCATTTGATTTCAATCCTCGCGTGGCACCATAATAACGTCAAATGGGACATGTTTGACTAAACAAAAAGGTTCGGTTGTGCTTAACGAAGAAGGAAAACTCGTTTGTACGTTGTAGGCTCAATTGGAGGCCAATTTGGGTGCAATCCGAGAATACAAGGATTTGACTGACCAAATGGACTCCGCTTGGTTTCTAACTCGCGTTGAACCATAATAACGTCAAATGGGAAATTTTTGGCTCAACAAACAAGTTCGGTTGTGCTTAAAGAAGAAGGAAAACTCGTTTGTACGTTGTATGCTTAATTGGAGGCCAATATGGGTGCAATCCGAGAATACAAGTATTTGAGTGACCAAATGGACTCCATTTGATTTCAATCCTCACGTGGAACCATAATAACGTCAAATGGGACTGTTTGACTAAACAAAAAGGTTCGGTTGTGCTTAACGAAGAAGGAAAACTCGTTTGTACGTTGTAGGCTCAATTGGAGGCCAATTTGGGTGCAATCCGAGAATACAAGGATTTGAGTGACCAAATGGACTCAGCTTGGTTTCTAACTCGCGTGGCACCATAATAACGTCAAATGGAACATTTTTGACTCAACAAAAAAGTTCGGTTGTGCTTAAGGAAGAAGGAAAACTCGTTTGTACGTTGTAGGCTCAATTGGAGGCCAATTTGAGTGCAATCCGAGAATACAAGGATTTGAGTGACCAAATGGACTCCGCTTGGTTTCTAACTCGCGTGGCACCATAATAATGTCAAATGGGACATGTTTGACTCAACAAAAAGGTTTGGTTGTGCTTAACGAAGAAGGAAAACTCGTTTGTACGTTGTAGGCTCAATTGGAGGCCAATTTGAGTGCAATCCGAGAATACAAGGATTTGAGTGACCAAATGGACTCCGCTTGGTTTCTAACTCGCGTGGCACCATAATAATGTCAAATGGGACATGTTTGTCTAAACAAACAAGTTCGGTTGTGCTTAACGAAGAAGGAAAACTCGTTTGTACGTTGTATGCTTAATTGGAGGCCAATTTGGGTGCAATCCGAGAATACTAGGATTTGAGTGACCAAATGGACTCCGTTTGATTTCAATCCTCACGTGGCACCATAATAACGTCAAATGGGACATGTTTGACTAAACAAAAAGGTTCGGTTGTGCTTAACGAAGAAGGAAAACTCGTTTGTACGTTGTATGCTCAATTGGAGGCCAATTTGGGTGCAATCCAAGAATACAAGGATTTGAGTGACCAAATGGACTCCGTTTGATTTCAATCCTCGTGTGGCACCATATTAACGTCAAATGGGACATGTTTGACTCAACAAACAAGTTCGGTTGTGCTTAAAGAAGAAGGAAAACTCGTTTGTACGTTGTATGCTCAATTGGAGGCCAATTTGGGTGCAATCAGAGAATACAAGTATTTGAGTGACCAAATGGACTCCGCTTGGCACCATAATAACGTCAAATGGGACATGTTTGACTCAACAAACAAGTTCGGTTGTGCTGAACGAAGAAGTAAAACTCGTTTGTACGTTGTACCTCAATTGGAGGCCAATTAGGGTGCAATCCGAGAATACAAGTATTTGAGTGACCAAATGGACTCCATTTGATTTCAATCCTCACGTGGCACCATAATAACGTCAAATGGGACTTGTTTGACTCAACAAAAAGGTTCGGTTGTGCTTAACGGATAAGAAAACTCGTTTGTACGTTGTAGGCTCAATTGGAGGCCAATTTGGGTGCAATCCGATAATACAAGGATTTGAGTGACCAAATGGACTCCGCTTGGTTTCTAACTCGCGTTGCACCATAATAACGTCAAATGGGACATTATTGACTCATCAAACAAGTTTGTTTGTGCTTAAAGAAGAAGGAAAACTCGTTTGTACGTTGTATGCTCAATTGGAGGCCAATATGGGTGCAATCCGAGATTACAAGTATTTGAGTGACCAAATGGACTCCATTTGATTTCAATCCTCGCGTGGCACCATAATAACGTCAAATGGGACATGTTTGACTAAACAAAAAGGTTCGGTTGTGCTTAACGAAGAAGGAAAACTTGTTTGTACGTTGTAGGCTCAATTGGAGGCCAATTTGGGTGCAATCCGAGAATACAAGGATTTGAGTGACCAAATGGACTCCGCTTGGTTTCTAACTCCCGTGGCACCATAATAACGTCAAATGGGACATGTTTGACTCAACAAACAAGTTCAGTTTTTCTTATCGAAGAAGGAAAACTCGTTTGTACGTTGTAGGCTCAATTGGAGGCCAATATGGGTGCAATCCGAGAATACAAGTATTTGAGTGACCAAATGGACTCCATTTGATTTCAATCCTTGCGTGGCACCATAATAACGTCAAATGGGACATGTTTGACTAAACAAAAAGGTTCGGTTGTGCTTAACGAAGAAGGAAAACTCGTTTGTACGTTGTAGGCTCAATTGGAGGCCAATTTGGGTGCAATCCGAGAATACAAGGATTTGAGTGACCAAATGGACACCGCTTGGTTTCTAACTCGCGTTGAACCATAATAACGTCAAATGGGAAATTTTTGGCTCAACAAACAAGTTCGGTTGTGCTTAAAGAAGAAGGAAAACTCGTTTGTACGTTGTATGCTTAATAGGAGGCCAATATGGGTGCAATCCGAGAATACAAGTATTTGAGTGACCAAATGGACTCCATTTGATTTCAATCCTCACGTGGTACCATAATAACGTCAAATGGGACATGTTTGACTAAACAAAAAGGTTCGGTTGTGCTTAACGAAGAAGGAAAACTCGTTTGTACGTTGTAGGCTCAATTGGAGGCCAATTTGGGTGCAATCCTTGAATACAAGGATTTGAGTGACCAAATGGACTCAGCTTGGTTTCTAACTCGCGTGGCACCATAATAACGTCAAATGGAACATTTTTGACACAACAAACAAGTTCGGTTGTGCTTAAGGAAGAAGGAAAACTCGTTTGTACGTTGTATGCTCAATTGGAGGCCAATTTGGGTGCAATCCAAGAATACAAGGATTTGAGTGACCAAATGGACTCCGCTTGGTTTCTAACTCGCGTGGCACTATAATAACGTCAAATGGGACATGTTTGACTCGACAAAAAGGTTTGGTTGTTCTTAACGAAGAAGGAAAACTCGTTTGTACGTTGTAGGCTCAATTAGAGGCCAATTTGAGTGCAATCCGAGAATACAAGGATTTGAGTGACCAAATGGACTCCGCTTGGTTTCTAACTCGCGTGGCACCATAATAATGTCAAATGGGACATGTTTGTCTAAACAAACAAGTTCGGTTGTGCTTAACGAAGAAGGAAAACTCGTTTGTACGTTGTATGCTTAATTGGAGGCCAATTTGGGTGCAATCCGAGAATACTAGGATTTGAGTGACCAAATGGACTCCGTTTGATTTCAATCCTCACGTGGCACCATATTAACGTCAAATGGGACATGGTTGAGTCAACAAAAAAGTTCGGTTGTGCTTAAAGAAGAAGGAAAACTCGTTTGTACGTTGTATGCTCAATTGGAGGCCAATTTGGGTGCAATCCGAGAATACAAGTATTTGAGTGACCAAATGGACTCCATTTGATTTCAATCCTCGCGAGGCACCATAATAACCTAAAATGGGACATGTTTGACTCAACAAAAAGGTTCGGTTGTGCTTAACGAAGAAGGAAAACTCGTTTGTACGTTGTAGGCTCAATTGGAGGCCAATTTGGGTGCAATCCGAGAATACAAGTATTTGAGTGACCAAATGGACTCCATTTGATTTCAATCCTCGCGTGGCACCATAATAACGTCAAATGGGACATGTTTGACTAAACAAAAAGGTTCGGTTGTGCTTAACGAAGAAGGAAAACTCGTTTGTACGTTGTAGGCTCAATTGGAGGCCAATTTGGGTGCAATCCGAGAATACAAGGATTTGAGTGACCAAATGGACTCCGCTTGGTTTCTAACTCGCGTTGAACCATAATAACGTCAAATGGAAAATTTTTGGCTCAACAAACAAGTTCGGTTGTGCTTAAAGAAGAAGGAAAACTCGTTTGTACGTTGTATGCTTAATTGGAGGCCAATATGGGTGCAATCCGAGAATACAAGTATTTGAGTGACCAAATGGACTCCATTTGATTTCAATCCTAATGTGGCACCATAATAACGTCAAATGGGACATGTTTGACTAAACAAAAATGTTCGGTTGTGCTCAACGAAGAAGGAAAACTCGTTTGTACGTTGTATGCTCAATTGGAGGCCAATTTGGGTGCAATCCAAGAATACAAGGATTTGAGTGACCAAATGGACTCCGTTTGATTTCAATCCTCGTGTGGCACCATATTAACGTCAAATGGGACATGTTTGACTCAACAAACAAGTTCGGTTGTGCTTAAAGAAGAAGGAAAACTCGTTTGTACGTTGTATGCTTAATTGGAGGCCAATATGGGTGCAATCCGAGAATACAAGTATTTGAGTGACCAAATGGACTCCATTTGATTTCAATCCTGACGTGGCACCATAATAACGTCAAATGGGACATTTTTGACTAAACAAAATGGTTCGGTTGTGCTTAACGAAGAAGGAAAACTCGTTTGTACGTTGTATGCTCAATTGGAGGCCAATTTGGGTGCAATCCAAGAATACAAGGATTTGAGTGACCAAATGGACTCCGTTTGATTTCAATCCTCGTGTGGCACCATATTAACGTCAAATGGGACATGTTTGACTCAACAAACAAGTTCGGTTGTGCTTAAAGAAGAAGGAAAACTCGTTTCTACGTTGTATGCTCAATTGGAGGCCAATTTGGGTGCAATCAGAGAATACAAGTATTTGAGTGACCAAATGGACTCCATTTGATTTGGCATCATAATAACGTCAAATGGGACATGTTTGACTCAACAAAAAGGTTCGGATGTGCTTAACGAAGAAGGAAAACTCGTTTGTACGTTGTAGGCTCAATTGGAGGCCAATTTGGGTGCCATCCGAGAATACAAGTATTTGTGTGACCAAATGGACTCAGCTTGGTTTCTAACTCGCGTGGCACCATAATAACGTCAAATGGAACATGTTTGAATAAAAAAACAAGTTCGTTTGTGCTTAAGGAAGAAGGAAAACTCGTTTGTACGTTGTATGCTCAATTGGAGGCCAATTTGGGTGCAATCCAAGAATACAAGGATTTGAGTGACCAAATGGACTCCGCTTGGTTTCTAACTCTCGTGGCACCATAATAACGTCAAATGGGACATGTTTGACTCAACAAAAAGTTTTGTTTGTGCTTAACGAAGAAGGAAAACTCGTTTGTACGTTGTCGGCTTAATTGGAGGCCAATTTGAGTGCAATCCGAGAATACAAGGATTTGAGTGACCAAATGGACTCCGCTTGGTTTCTAACTCGCGTGGCACCATAATAATGTCAAATGGGACATGTTTGTCTAAACAAACAAGTTCGGTTGTGCTTAACGAAGAAGGAAAACTCGTTTGAACGTTGTATGCTTAATTGGAGGCCAATTTGGGTGCAATCCGAGAATACAAGGATTTGAGTGACCAAATGGACTCCGTTTGATTTCAATACTCGCGTGGCACCATATTAACGTCAAATGGGACATGTTTGACTCAACAAACAAGTTCGGTTGTGCCTAAAGAAGAAGGAAAACTCGTTTGTACGTTGTATGCTCAATTGGAGGCCAATTTGGGTGCAATCAGAGAATACAAGTATTTGAGTGACCAAATGGACTCCATTTGATTTCAATCCTCGCGAGGCACCATAATAATCTAAAATGGGACATTTTTGACTCAACAAAAAGGTTCGGTTGTGCTTAACGAAGAAGGAAAACTCGTTTGTACGTTGTAGGCTCAATTGGAGGCCAATTTGGGTGCAATCCGAGAATACAAGTATTTGAGTGACCAAATGGACTCCATTTGATTTCAATCCTCGCGTGGCACCATAATAACGTCAAATGGGACATGTTTGACTAAACAAAAAGGTTCGGTTGTGCTTAACGAAGAAGGAAAACTCGTTTGTACGTTGTAGGCTCAATTGGAGGCCAATTTGGGTGCAATCCGAGAATACAAGGATTTGAGTGACCAAATGGACTCCGCTTGGTTTCTAACTCGCGTTGAACCATAATAACATCAAATGGGAAATTTTTGGCTCGACAAACAAGTTAGGTTGTGCTTAAAGAAGAAGGAAAACTCGTTTGTACGTTGTATGCTTAATTGGAGGCCAATATGGGTGCAATCTGAGAATACAAGTATTTGAGTGACCAAATGGACTCCATTTGATTTCAATCCTCACGTGGCACCATAATAACGTCAATAGGGACATGTTTGACTAAACCAAAAGGTTCGGTTGTGCTTAACGAAGAAGGAAAACTCGTTTGTACATTGTATGCTCAATTGGAGGCCAATTTGGGTGCAATCCAAGAATACAAGGATTTGAGTGACCAAATGGACTCCGTTTGATTTCAATCCTCGTGTGGCACCATATTAACGTCAAATGGGACATGTTTGACTCAACAAACAAGTTCGGTTGTGCTTAAATAAGAAGGAAAACTCGTTTGTACGTTGTATGCTCAATTGGAGGCCAATTTGGGTGCAATCAGAGAATACAACTATTTGAGTGACCAAATCGACTCCATTTGATTTCAATCCTCGAGTGGCATCATAATAACGTCAAATGGGACATTTTTTACTCAACAAAAAGGTTCGGATGTGCTTAACGAAGAAGGAAAACTCGTTTGTACGTTGTAGGCTCAATTGGAGGCCAATTTGGGTGCAATCCAAGAATACAAGGATTTGAGTGACCAAATGGACTCCGCTTGGTTTCTAACTCATGTGGCACCATAATAACATCAAATGGGACATGTTTGACTCAACAAAAAGGTTTGGTTGTGCTTAACGAAGAAGGAAAACTCGTTTGTACGTTGTAGGCTCAATTGGAGGCCAATTTGAGTGCAATCCGAGAATACAAGGATTTGAGTGACCAAATGGACTCCGCTTGGTTTCTAACTCGCGTGGCACCATAATAATGTCAAATGGGACATGTTTGTCTAAATAAAAAAGTTCGGTTGTGCTTAACGAAGAAGGAAAACTCGTTTGTACGTTGTATGCTTAATTGGAGGCCAATTTGGGTGCAATCCGAGAATACTAGGATTTGAGTGACCAAATGGACTCCGTTTGATTTCAATCCTCACGTGGCACCATATTAACGTCAAATGGGACATGGTTGAGTCAACAAAAAAGTTCGGTTGTGCTTAAAGAAGAAGGAAAACTCGTTTGTACGTTGTATGCTCAATTGGAGGCCAATTTGGGTGCAATCCGAGAATACAAGTATTTGAGTGACCAAATGGACTCCATTTGATTTCAATCCTCGCGAGGCACCATAATAACCTAAAATGGGACATGTTTGACTCAACAAAAAGGTTCGGTTGTGCTTAACGAAGAAGGAAAACTCGTTTGTACGTTGTAGGCTCAATTGGAGGCCAATTTGGGTGCAATCCGAGAATACAAGTATTTGAGTGACCAAATGGACTCCATTTGATTTCAATCCTCGCGTGGCACCATAATAACGTCAAATGGCACATGTTTGACTAAACAAAAAGGTTCGGTTGTGCTTAACGAAGAAGGAAAACTCGTTTGTACGTTGTAGGCTCAATTGGAGGCCAATTTGGGTGCAATCCGAGAATACAAGGATTTGAGTGACCAAATGGACTCCGCTTGGTTTCTAACTCGCGTTGAACCATAATAACGTCAAATGGGAAATTTTTGGCTCAACAAACAAGTTCGGTTGTGCTTAAAGAAGAAGGAAAACTCGTTTGTACGTTGTATGCTTAATTGGAGGCCAATATGGGTGCAATCCGAGAATACAAGTATTTGAGTGACCAAATGGACTCCATTTGATTTCAATCCTAATGTGGCACCATAATAACGTCAAATGGGACATGTTTGACTAAACAAAAATGTTCGGTTGTGCTCAACGAAGAAGGAAAACTCGTTTGTACGTTGTATGCTCAATTGGAGGCCAATTTGGGTGCAATCCAAGAATACAAGGATTTGAGTGACCAAATGGACTCCGTTTGATTTCAATCCTCGTGTGGCACCATATTAACGTCAAATGGGACATGTTTGACTCAACAAACAAGTTCGGTTGTGCTTAAAGAAGATGGAAAACTCGTTTGTACGTTGTATGCTTAATTGGAAGCCAATATGGGTGCAATCCGAGAATACAAGTATTTGAGTGACCAAATGGACTCCATTTGATTTCAATCCTGACGTGGCACCATAATAACGTCAAATGGGACATTTTTGACTAAACAAAAAGGTTCGGTTGTGCTTAACGAAGAAGGAAAACTCGTTTGTACGTTGTATGCTCAATTGGAGGCCAATTTGGGTGCAATCCAAGAATACAAGGATTTGAGTGACCAAATGGACTCCGTTTGATTTCAATCCTCATGTGGCACCATATTAACGTCAAATGGGACATGTTTGACTCAACAAACAAGTTCGGTTGTGCTTAAAGAAGAAGGAAAACTCGTTTCTACGTTGTATGCTCAATTGGAGGCCAATTTGGGTGCAATCAGAGAATACAAGTATTTGAGTGACCAAATGGACTCCATTTGATTTGGCATCATAATAACGTCAAATGGGACATGTTTGACTCAACAAAAAGGTTCGGATGTGCTTAACGAAGAAGGAAAACTCGTTTGTACGTTGTAGGCTCAATTGGAGGCCAATTTGGGTGCCATCCGAGAATACAAGTATTTGTGTGACCAAATGGACTCAGCTTGGTTTCTAACTCGCGTGGCACCATAATAACGTCAAATGGAACATGTTTGAATAAAAAAACAAGTTCGTTTGTGCTTAAGGAAGAAGGAAAACTCGTTTGTACGTTGTATGCTCAATTGGAGGCCAATTTGGGTGCAATCCAAGAATACAAGGATTTGAGTGACCAAATGGACTCCGCTTGGTTTCTAACTCTCGTGGCACCATAATAACGTCAAATGGGACATGTTTGACTCAACAAAAAGGTTTGTTTGTGCTTAACGAAGAAGGAAAACTCGTTTGTACGTTGTCGGCTTAATTGGAGGCCAATTTGAGTGCAATCCGAGAATACAAGGATTTGAGTGACCAAATGGACTCCGCTTGGTTTCTAACTCGCGTGGCACCATAATAATGTCAAATGGGACATGTTTGTCTAAACAAACAAGTTCGGTTGTGCTTAACGAAGAAGGAAAACTCGTTTGAACGTTGTATGCTTAATTGGAGGCCAATTTGGGTGCAATCCGATAATACAAGGATTTGAGTGACCAAATGGACTCCGTTTGATTTCAATACTCGCGTGGCACCATATTAACGTCAAATGGGACATGTTTGACTCAACAAACAAGTTCGGTTGTGCCTAAAGAAGAAGGAAAACTCGTTTGTACGTTGTATGCTCAATTGGAGGCCAATTTGGGTGCAATCAGAGAATACAAGTATTTGAGTGACCAAATGGACTCCATTTGATTTCAATCCTCGCGAGGCACCATAATAACCTAAAATGGGACATTTTTGACTCAACAAAAAGGTTCGGTTGTGCTTAACGAAGAAGGAAAACTCGTTTGTACGTTGTAGGCTCAATTGGAGGCCAATTTGGGTGCAATCCGAGAATACAAGTATTTGAGTGACCAAATGGACTCCATTTGATTTCAATCCTCGCGTGGCACCATAATAACGTCAAATGGGACATGTTTGACTAAACAAAAAGGTTCGGTTGTGCTTAACGAAGAAGGAAAACTCGTTTGTACGTTGTAGGCTCAATTGGAGGCCAATTTGGGTGCAATCCGAGAATACAAGGATTTGAGTGACCAAATGGACTCCGCTTGGTTTCTAACTCGCGTTGAACCATAATAACGTCAAATGGGAAATTTTTGGCTCGACAAACAAGTTAGGTTGTGCTTAAAGAAGAAGGAAAACTCGTTTGTACGTTGTATGCTTAATTGGAGGCCAATATGGGTGCAATCCGAGAATACAAGTATTTGAGTGACCAAATGGACTCCATTTGATTTCAATCCTCACGTGGCACCATAATAACGTCAATAGGGACATGTTTGACTAAACCAAAAGGTTCGGTTGTGCTTAACGAAGAAGGAAAACTCGTTTGTACGTTGTATGCTCAATTGGAGGCCAATTTGGGTGCAATCCAAGAATACAAGGATTTGAGTGACCAAATGGACTCCGTTTGATTTCAATCCTCGTGTGGCACCATATTAACGTCAAATGGGACATGTTTGACTCAACAAACAAGTTCGGTTGTGCTTAAAGAAGAAGGAAAACTCGTTTCTACGTTGTATGCTCAATTGGAGGTCAATTTGGGTGCAATCCAAGAATACAAGGATTTGAGTGACCAAATGGACTCCGCTTGGTTTCTAACTCATGTGGCACCATAATAACATCAAATGGGACATGTTTGACTCAACAAAAAGGTTTGGTTGTGCTTAACGAAGAAGGAAAACTCGTTTGTACGTTGTAGGCTCAATTGGAGGCCAATTTGAGTGCAATCCGAGAATACAAGGATTTGAGTGACCAAATGGACTCCGCTTGGTTTCTAACTCGCGTGGCACCATAATAATGTCAAATGGGACATGTTTGTCTAAATAAAAAAGTTCGGTTGTGCTTAACGAAGAAGGAAAACTCGTTTGTACGTTGTATGCTTAATTGGAGGCCAATTTGGGTGCAATCCGAGAATACTAGGATTTGAGTGACCAAATGGACTCCGTTTGATTTCAATCCTCACGTGGCACCATATTAACGTCAAATGGGACATGGTTGAGTCAACAAAAAAGTTCGGTTGTGCTTAAAGAAGAAGGAAAACTCGTTTGTACGTTGTATGCTCAATTGGAGGCCAATTTGGGTGCAATCCGAGAATACAAGTATTTGAGTGACCAAATGGACTCCATTTGATTTCAATCCTCGCGAGGCACCATAATAACCTAAAATGGGACATGTTTGACTCAACAAAAAGGTTCGGTTGTGCTTAACGAAGAAGGAAAACTCGTTTGTACGTTGTAGGCTCAATTGGAGGCCAATTTGGGTGCAATCCGAGAATACAAGTATTTGAGTGACCAAATGGACTCCATTTGATTTCAATCCTCGCGTGGCACCATAATAACGTCAAATGGGACATGTTTGACTAAACAAAAAGGTTCGGTTGTGCTTAACGAAGAAGGAAAACTCGTTTGTACGTTGTAGGCTCAATTGGAGGCCAATTTGGGTGCAATCCGAGAATACAAGGATTTGAGTGACCAAATGGACTCCGCTTGGTTTCTAACTCGCGTTGAACCATAATAACGTCAAATGGGAAATTTTTGGCTCAACAAACAAGTTCGGTTGTGCTTAAAGAAGAAGGAAAACTCGTTTGTACGTTGTATGCTTAATTGGAGGCCAATATGGGTGCAATCCGAGAATACAAGTATTTGAGTGACCAAATGGACTCCATTTGATTTCAATCCTAATGTGGCACCATAATAACGTCAAATGGGACATGTTTGACTAAACAAAAATGTTCGGTTGTGCTCAACGAAGAAGGAAAACTCGTTTGTACGTTGTATGCTCAATTGGAGGCCAATTTGGGTGCAATCCAAGAATACAAGGATTTGAGTGACCAAATGGACTCCGTTTGATTTCAATCCTCGTGTGGCACCATATTAACGTCAAATGGGACATGTTTGACTCAACAAACAAGTTCGGTTGTGCTTAAAGAAGAAGGAAAACTCGTTTGTACGTTGTATGCTTAATTGGAGGCCAATATGGGTGCAATCCGAGAATACAAGTATTTGAGTGACCAAATGGACTCCATTTGATTTCAATCCTGACGTGGCACCATAATAACGTCAAATGGGACATTTTTGACTAAACAAAAAGGTTCGGTTGTGCTTAACGAAGAAGGAAAACTCGTTTGTACGTTGTATGCTCAATTGGAGGCCAATTTGGGTGCAATCCAAGAATACAAGGATTTGAGTGACCAAATGGACTCCGTTTGATTTCAATCCTCATGTGGCACCATATTAACGTCAAATGGGACATGTTTGACTCAACAAACAAGTTCGGTTGTGCTTAAAGAAGAAGGAAAACTCGTTTCTACGTTGTATGCTCAATTGGAGGCCAATTTGGGTGCAATCAGAGAATACAAGTATTTGAGTGACCAAATGGACTCCATTTGATTTGGCATCATAATAACGTCAAATGGGACATGTTTGACTCAACAAAAAGGTTCGGATGTGCTTAACGAAGAAGGAAAACTCGTTTGTACGTTGTAGGCTCAATTGGAGGCCAATTTGGGTGCCATCCGAGAATACAAGTATTTGTGTGACCAAATGGACTCAGCTTGGTTTCTAACTCGCGTGGCACCATAATAACGTCAAATGGAACATGTTTGAATAAAAAAACAAGTTCGTTTGTGCTTAAGGAAGAAGGAAAACTCGTTTGTACGTTGTATGCTCAATTGGAGGCCAATTTGGGTGCAATCCAAGAATACAAGGATTTGAGTGACCAAATGGACTCCGCTTGGTTTCTAACTCTCGTGGCACCATAATAACGTCAAATGGGACATGTTTGACTCAACAAAAAGGTTTGTTTGTGCTTAACGAAGAAGGAAAACTCGTTTGTACGTTGTCGGCTTAATTGGAGGCCAATTTGAGTGCAATCCGAGAATACAAGGATTTGAGTGACCAAATGGACTCCGCTTGGTTTCTAACTCGCGTGGCACCATAATAATGTCAAATGGGACATGTTTGTCTAAACAAACAAGTTCGGTTGTGCTTAACGAAGAAGGAAAACTCGTTTGAACGTTGTATGCTTAATTGGAGGCCAATTTGGGTGCAATCCGATAATACTAGGATTTGAGTGACCAAATGGACTCCGTTTGATTTCAATACTCGCGTGGCACCATATTAACGTCAAATGGGACATGTTTGACTCAACAAACAAGTTCGGTTGTGCCTAAAGAAGAAGGAAAACTCGTTTGTACGTTGTATGCTCAATTGGAGGCCAATTTGGGTGCAATCAGAGAATACAAGTATTTGAGTGACCAAATGGACTCCATTTGATTTCAATCCTCGCGAGGCACCATAATAACCTAAAATGGGACATTTTTGACTCAACAAAAAGGTTCGGTTGTGCTTAACGAAGAAGGAAAACTCGTTTGTACGTTGTAGGCTCAATTGGAGGCCAATTTGGGTGCAATCCGAGAATACAAGTATTTGAGTGACCAAATGGACTCCATTTGATTTCAATCCTCGCGTGGCACCATAATAACGTCAAATGGGACATGTTTGACTAAACAAAAAGGTTCGGTTGTGCTTAACGAAGAAGGAAAACTCGTTTGTACGTTGTAGGCTCAATTGGAGGCCAATTTGGGTGCAATCCGAGAATACAAGGATTTGAGTGACCAAATGGACTCCGCTTGGTTTCTAACTCGCGTTGAACCATAATAACGTCAAATGGGAAATTTTTGGCTCGACAAACAAGTTAGGTTGTGCTTAAAGAAGAAGGAAAACTCGTTTGTACGTTGTATGCTAAATTGGAGGCCAATATGGGTGCAATCTGAGAATACAAGTATTTGAGTGACCAAATGGACTCCATTTGATTTCAATCCTCACGTGGCACCATAATAACGTCAATAGGGACATGTTTGACTAAACCAAAAGGTTCGGTTGTGCTTAACGAAGAAGGAAAACTCGTTTGTACGTTGTATGCTCAATTGGAGGCCAATTTGGGTGCAATCCAAGAATACAAGGATTTGAGTGACCAAATGGACTCCGTTTGATTTCAATCCTCGTGTGGCACCATATTAACGTCAAATGGGACATGTTTGACTCAACAAACAAGTTCGGTTGTGCTTAAAGAAGAAGGAAAACTCGTTTCTACGTTGTATGCTCAATTGGAGGCCAATTTGGGTGCAATCAGAGAATACAAGTATTTGAGTGACCAAATGGACTCCATTTGATTTGGCATCATAATAACGTCAAATGGGACATGTTTGACTCAACAAAAAGGTTCGGATGTGCTTAACGAAGAAGGAAAACTCGTTTGTACGTTGTAGGCTCAATTGGAGGCCAATTTGGGTGCCATCCGAGAATACAAGTATTTGTGTGACCAAATGGACTCAGCTTGGTTTCTAACTCGCGTGGCACCATAATAACGTCAAATGGAACATGTTTGAATAAAAAAACAAGTTCGTTTGTGCTTAAGGAAGAAGGAAAACTCGTTTGTACGTTGTATGCTCAATTGGAGGCCAATTTGGGTGCAATCCAAGAATACAAGGATTTGAGTGACCAAATGGACTCCGCTTGGTTTCTAACTCTCGTGGCACCATAATAACGTCAAATGGGACATGTTTGACTCAACAAAAAGGTTTGTTTGTGCTTAACGAAGAAGGAAAACTCGTTTGTACGTTGTCGGCTTAATTGGAGGCCAATTTGAGTGCAATCCGAGAATACAAGGATTTGAGTGACCAAATGGACTCCGCTTGGTTTCTAACTCGCGTGGCACCATAATAATGTCAAATGGGACATGTTTGTCTAAACAAACAAGTTCGGTTGTGCTTAACGAAGAAGGAAAACTCGTTTGAACGTTGTATGCTTAATTGGAGGCCAATTTGGGTGCAATCCGATAATACAAGGATTTGAGTGACCAAATGGACTCCGTTTGATTTCAATACTCGCGTGGCACCATATTAACGTCAAATGGGACATGTTTGACTCAACAAACAAGTTCGGTTGTGCCTAAAGAAGAAGGAAAACTCGTTTGTACGTTGTATGCTCAATTGGAGGCCAATTTGGGTGCAATCAGAGAATACAAGTATTTGAGTGACCAAATGGACTCCATTTGATTTCAATCCTCGCGAGGCACCATAATAACCTAAAATGGGACATTTTTGACTCAACAAAAAGGTTCGGTTGTGCTTAACGAAGAAGGAAAACTCGTTTGTACGTTGTAGGCTCAATTGGAGGCCAATTTGGGTGCAATCCGAGAATACAAGGATTTGAGTGACCAAATGGACTCCGCTTGGTTTCTAACTCGCGTTGAACCATAATAACGTCAAATGGGAAATTTTTGGCTCGACAAACAAGTTAGGTTGTGCTTAAAGAAGAAGGAAAACTCGTTTGTACGTTGTATGCTTAATTGGAGGCCAATATGGGTGCAATCCGAGAATACAAGTATTTGAGTGACCAAATGGACTCCATTTGATTTCAATCCTCACGTGGCACCATAATAACGTCAATAGGGACATGTTTGACTAAACCAAAAGGTTCGGTTGTGCTTAACGAAGAAGGAAAACTCGTTTGTACGTTGTATGCTCAATTGGAGGCCAATTTGGGTGCAATCCAAGAATAC
Source organism: Berberis vulgaris (assembly GCA_963556465.1). NCBI lineage: Eukaryota > Viridiplantae > Streptophyta > Magnoliopsida > Ranunculales > Berberidaceae > Berberis > Berberis vulgaris. The sequence continues at coordinate 49,413,272 of OY747127.1, forward strand.
AAGGATTTGAGTGACCAAATGGACTCCGTTTGATTTCAATCCTCGTGTGGCACCATATTAACGTCAAATGGGACATGTTTGACTCAACAAACAAGTTCGGTTGTGCTTAAATAAGAAGGAAAACTCGTTTGTACGTTGTATGCTCAATTGGAGGCCAATTTGGGTGCAATCAGAGAATACAACTATTTGAGTGACCAAATCGACTCCATTTGATTTCAATCCTCGAGTGGCATCATAATAACGTCAAATAAGACATGTTTTACTCAACAAAAAGGTTCGGATGTGCTTAACGAAGAAGGAAAACTCGTTTGTACGTTGTAGGCTCAATTGGAGGCCAATTTGGGTGCAATTCAAGAATACAAGGATTTGAGTGACCAAATGGACTCCGCTTGGTTTCTAACTCATGTGGCACCATAATAACATCAAATGGGACATGTTTGACTCAACAAAAAGGTTTGGTTGTGCTTAACGAAGAAGGAAAACTCGTTTGTACGTTGTAGGCTCAATTGGAGGCCAATTTGAGTGCAATCCGAGAATACAAGGATTTGAGTGACCAAATGGACTCCGCTTGGTTTCTAACTCGCGTGGCACCATAATAATGTCAAATGGGACATGTTTGTCTAAATAAAAAAGTTCGGTTGTGCTTAACGAAGAAGGAAAACTCGTTTGTACGTTGTATGCTTAATTGGAGGCCAATTTGGGTGCAATCCGAGAATACTAGGATTTGAGTGACCAAATGGACTCCGTTTGATTTCAATCCTCACGTGGCACCATATTAACGTCAAATGGGACATGGTTGAGTCAACAAAAAAGTTCGGTTGTGCTTAAAGAAGAAGGAAAACTCGTTTGTACGTTGTATGCTCAATTGGAGGCCAATTTGGGTGCAATCCGAGAATACAAGTATTTGAGTGACCAAATGGACTCCATTTGATTTCAATCCTCGCGAGGCACCATAATAACCTAAAATGGGACATGTTTGACTCAACACAAAGGTTCGGTTGTGCTTAACGAAGAAGGAAAACTCGTTTGTACGTTGTAGGCTCAATTGGAGGCCAATTTGGGTGCAATCCGAGAATACAAGTATTTGAGTGACCAAATGGACTCCATTTGATTTCAATCCTCGCGTGGCACCATAATAACGTCAAATGGGACATGTTTGACTAAACAAAAAGGTTCGGTTGTGCTTAACGAATAAGGAAAACTCGTTTGTACGTTGTAGGCTCAATTGGAGGCCAATTTGGGTGCAATCCGAGAATACAAGGATTTGAGTGACCAAATGGACTCCGCTTGGTTTCTAACTCGCGTTGAACCATAATAACGTCAAATGGGAAATTTTTGGCTCAACAAACAAGTTCGGTTGTGCTTAAAGAAGAAGGAAAACTCGTTTGTACGTTGTATGCTTAATTGGAGGCCAATATGGGTGCAATCCGAGAATACAAGTATTTGAGTGACCAAATGGACTCCATTTGATTTCAATCCTAATGTGGCACCATAATAACGTCAAATGGGACATGTTTGACTAAACAAAAATGTTCGGTTGTGCTCAACGAAGAAGGAAAACTCGTTTGTACGTTGTATGCTCAATTGGAGGCCAATTTGGGTGCAATCCAAGAATACAAGGATTTGAGTGACCAAATGGACTCCGTTTGATTTCAATCCTCGTGTGGCACCATATTAACGTCAAATGGGACATGTTTGACTCAACAAACAAGTTCGGTTGTGCTTAAAGAAGAAGGAAAACTCGTTTGTACGTTGTATGCTTAATTGGAGGCCAATATGGGTGCAATCCGAGAATACAAGTATTTGAGTGACCAAATGGACTCCATTTGATTTGGCATCATAATAACGTCAAATGGGACATGTTTGACTCAACAAAAAGGTTCGGATGTGCTTAACGAAGAAGGAAAACTCGTTTGTACGTTGTAGGCTCAATTGGACGCCAATTTGGGTGCCATCCGAGAATACAAGTATTTGTGTGACCAAATGGACTCAGCTTGGTTTCTAACTCCCGTGGCACCATAATAACGTCAAATGGAACATGTTTGAATAAAAAAACAAGTTCGTTTGTGCTTAAGGAAGAAGGAAAACTCGTTTGTACGTTGTATGCTCAATTGGAGGCCAATTTGGGTGCAATCCAAGAATACAAGGATTTGAGTGACCAAATGGACTCCGCTTGGTTTCTAACTCTCATGGCACCATAATAACGTCAAATGGGACATGTTTGACTCAACAAAAAGGTTTGTTTGTGCTTAACGAAGAAGGAAAACTCGTTTGTACGTTGTCGGCTTAATTGTAGGCCAATTTGAGTGCAATCCGAGAATACAAGGATTTGAGTGACCAAATGGACTCCGCTTGGTTTCTAACTCGCGTGGCACCATAATAATGTCAAATGGGACATGTTTGTCTAAACAAACAAGTTCGGTTGTGCTTAACGAAGAAGGAAAACTCGTTTGAACGTTGTATGCTTAATTGGAGGCCAATTTGGGTGCAATCCGAGAATACAAGGATTTGAGTGACCAAATGGACTCCGTTTGATTTCAATCCTTGCGTGGCACCATATTAACGTCAAATGGGACATGTTTGACTCAACAAACAAGTTCGGTTGTGCCTAAAGAAGAAGGAAAACTCGTTTGTACGTTGTATGCTCAATTGGAGGCCAATTTGGGTGCAATCAGAGAATACAAGTATTTGAGTGACCAAATGGACTCCATTTGATTTCAATCCTCGCGAGGCACCATAATAACCTAAAATGGGACATTTTTGACTCAACAAAAAGGTTCGGTTGTGCTTAACGAAGAAGGAAAACTCGTTTGTACGTTGTAGGCTCAATTGGAGGCCAATTTGGGTGCAATCCGAGAATACAAGTATTTGAGTGACCAAATGGACTCCATTTGATTTCAATCCTCGCGTGGCACCATAATAACGTCAAATGGGACATGTTTGACTAAACAAAAAGGTTCGGTTGTGCTTAACGAAGAAGGAAAACTCGTTTGTACGTTGTAGGCTCAATTGGAGGCCAATTTGGGTGCAATCCGAGAATACAAGGATTTGAGTGACCAAATGGACTCCGCTTGGTTTCTAACTCGCGTTGAACCATAATAACGTCAAATGGGAAATTTTTGGCTCGACAAACAAGTTCGGTTGTGCTTAAAGAAGAAGGAAAACTCGTTTGTACGTTGTATGCTTAATTGGAGGCCAATATGGGTGCAATCCGAGAATACAAGTATTTGAGTGACCAAATGGACTCCATTTGATTTCAATCCTCACGTGGCACCATAATAACGTCAATAGGGACATGTTTGACTAAACAAAAAGGTTCGGTTGTGCTTAACGAAGAAGGAAAACTCGTTTGTACGTTGTATGCTCAATTGGAGGCCAATTTGGGTGCAATCCAAGAATACAAGGATTTGAGTGACCAAATGGACTCCGTTTGATTTCAATCCTCGTGTGGCACCATATTAACGTCAAATGGGACATGTTTGACTCAACAAACAAGTTCGTTTGTGCTTAAATAAGAAGGAAAACTCGTTTGTACGTTGTATGCTCAATTGGAGGCCAATTTGGGTGCAATCAGAGAATACAACTATTTGAGTGACCAAATCGACTCCATTTGATTTCAATCCTCGAGTGGCATCATAATAACGTCAAATGGGACATGTTTTACTCAACAAAAAGGTTCGGATGTGCTTAACGAAGAAGGAAAACTCGTTTGTACGTTGTAGGCTCAATTGGAGGCCAATTTGGGTGCAATCCGAGAATACAAGGATTTGAGTGACCAAATGGACTCAGCTTGGTTTCTAACTCGCGTGGCACCATAATAACGTCAAATGTAACATGTTTGACTCAAAAAACAAGTTCGTTTGTGCTTAAGGAAGAAGGAAAACTCGTTTGTACGTTGTATGCTCAATTGGAGGCCAATTTGGGTGCAATCCAAGAATACAAGGATTTGAGTGACCAAATGGACTCCGCTTGGTTTCTAACTCACGTGGCACCATAATAACGTCAAATGGGACATGTTTGACTCAACAAAAAGGTTTGGTTGTGCTTAACGAAGAAGGAAAACTCGTTTGTACGTTGTAGGCTCAATTGGAGGCCAATTTGAGTGCAATCCGAGAATACAAGGATTTGAGTGACCAAATGGACTCCGCTTGGTTTCTAACTTGCGTGGCACCATAATAATGTCAAATGGGACATGTTTGTCTAAACAAAAAAGTTCGGTTGTGCTTAACGAAGAAGGAAAACTCGTTTGTACGTTGTATGCTTAATTGGAGGCCAATTTGGGTGCAATCCGAGAATACAAGGATTTGAGTGGCCAAATTGACTCCGTTTGATTTCAATCCTCGCGTGGCACCATATTAATGTCAAATGGGACATGTTTGACTCAACACACAAGTTCGGTTGTGCTTAAAGAAGAAGGAAAACTCGTTTGTACGTTGTATGCTCAATTGGAGGCCAATTTGGGTGCAATCCGAGAATACAAGTATTTGAGTGACCAAATGGACTCCATTTGATTTCAATCCTCGCGAGGCACCATAATAACCTAAAATGGGACATGTTTGACTCAACAAATTGGTTCGGTTGTGCTTAACGAAGAAGGAAAACTCGTTTGTACGTTGTAGGCTCAATTGGAGGTCAATTTGGGTGCAATCCGAGAATACAAGTATTTGAGTGACCAAATGGAATCCATTTGATTTCAATCCTCGCGTGGCACCATAATAACGTCAAATGGGACATGTTTGACTAAAGAAAAAGGTTCGGTTGTGCTTAACGAAGAAGGAAAACTCGTTTGTACGTTGTAGGCTCAATTGGTGGCCAATTTGGGTGCAATCCGAGAATACAAGGATTTGAGTGACCAAATGAACTCCGCTTGGTTTCTAACTCGCGTTGAAAAAGATTAACGTCAAATGGGAAATTTTTGGCTCAACAAACAAGTTCGGTTGTGCTTAAAGAAGAAGGAAAACTCGTTTGTACGTTGTATGCTTAATTGGAGGCCAATTTGGGTGCAATCAGAGAATACAAGTATTTGAGTGACCAAATGGACTCCATTTGATTTCAATCCTCGCGTTGCATCATAATAACGTCTAATGGGACATGTTTGACTCAACAAAAAGGTTCGGATGTGCTTAACGAAGAAGGAAAACTCGTTTGTACGTTGTAGGCTCAATTGGAGGCCAATTTGGGTGCAATCCGAGAATACAAGGATTTGAGTGACCAAATGGACTCCGCTTGGTTTCTAACTCGCATGGCACCATAATAACGTCAAATGGGACATGTTTGACTCAACAAACAAGTTCGGTTGTGCTTAACGAAGAAGAAAAACTCGTTTGTACGTTGTATGCTCAATTGGAGGCCAATTTGGGTGCAATCCGAGAATACAAGGATTTGAGTGACCAAATGGACTCCGTTTGATTTCAATCCTCACGTGGCACCATATTAACGTCAAATGGGACATGTTTGACTCAACAAACAAGTTCGGTTGGGCTTAAAGAAGAAGCAAAACTCGTATGTACGTTGTATGCTCAATTGGAGGCCAATTTGGGTGCAATCTGAGAATACAAGTATTTGTGTGAACAAATGGACTCCATTTGATTTCAATCCTCACGTGGCACCATAATAATGTCAAATGGGACTTGTTTGACTCAACAAAAAGTTTCGGTTGTGCTTAACGAATAAGGAAAACTCGTTTATACGTTGTAGGCTCAATTGGAGGCCAATTTGGGTGCAATCCGAGAATACAAGGATTTGAGTGACCAAATGGACTCCGCTTGGTTTCTAACTCGTGTTGCACCATAATAACGTCAAATAGGACATTTTTGAATCATCAAACAAGTTCGGTTGTGCTTAAAGAAGAAGAAAAACTCGTTTGTACGTTGTATGCTCAATTGGAGGCCAATATGGGTGCAATCCGAGAATACAAGTATTTGAGTGACCAAATGGACTCCATTTGATTTCAATCCTCGCGTGGCACCATAATAACGTCAAATGGGACATGTTTGACTAAACAAAAAGGTTCGGTTGTGCTTAACGAAGAAGGAAAACTCGTTTGTACGTTGTAGGCTCAATTGGAGGCCAATTTGGGTGCAATCCGAGAATACAAGGATTTGAGTGACCAAATGGACTCCGCTTGGTTTCTAACTCGCGTGGCACCATAATAACGTCAAATGGGACATGTTTGACTCAACAAACAAGTTCGGTTTTGCTTAACGAAGAAGGAAAACTCGTTTGTACGTTGTAGGCTCAATTGGAGGCCAATTTGGGTGCAATCCGAGAATACAAGGATTTAAGTGACCAAATGGGCTCCGCTTGGTTTTTAACTCACGTGGCACCATAATAATGTCAAATGGGACATGTTTGAATCAACAAACAAGTTCGTTTGTGCTTAACAAAGAAGGAAAACTCGTTTGTACGTTGTAGGCTCAATTGGAGGCCAATTTGGGTGCAATCCGAGAATACAAGTATTTGAGTGACCAAATGGACTCCATTTGATTTCAATCCTCGCTTGTCACCGTAATAACGTCAAATGGGACATGTTTGACTAAACAAAAAGGTTCGGTTGTGCTTAACGAAGAAGGAAAACTCGTTTGTACGTTGTAGGCTCAATTGGAGGCCAATTTGGGTGCAATCCGAGAATACAAGGATTTGAGTTACCAAATGGACTCCGCTTGGTTTCTAAATCGTGTTGAACCATAATAATGTCAAATGGGAAATTTTTGGCTCAACAAACAAGTTCGGTTGTGCTTAAAGAAGAAGGAAAACTCGTTTGTACGTTGTATGCTTAATTGGAGGCCAATATGGGTGCAATCCGAGAATACAAGTATTTGAGTGACCAAATGGACTCCATTTGATTTCAATCCTCACGTGGCACCATAATAACGTCAAATGGGACATTTTTGACTAAACAAAAAGGTTCGGTTGTGCTTAACGAAGAAGGAAAACTCGTTTATACGTTATATGCTCAATTGGAGGCCAATTTGGGTGCAATCCAAGAATACAAGGATTTGAGTGACCAAATGGACTCCGTTTGATTTCAATCCTCGTGTGGCACCATATTAACGTCAAATGGGACATGTTTGACTCAACAAACAAGTTCGGTTGTGCTTAAAGAAGAAGGAAAACTCGTTTGTACGTTGTATGCTCAATTGGAGGCCAATTTGGGTGCAATCAGAGAATACAAGTATTTGAGTGACCAAATGGACTCCATTTGATTTCAATCATGGCATGGCATCATAATAACGTCAAATGGGACATGTTTGACTCAACAAAAAGGTTCGGATGTGCTTAACGAAGAAGGAAAACTCGTTTGTACGTTGTAGGCTCAATTGGAGGCCAATTTGGGTGCAATCCGAGAATACAAGGATTTGAGTGACCAAATGGACTCAGCTTGGTTTCTAACTCGCGTGGCACCATAATAACGTCAAATGGAACATGTTTGAATCAAAAAACAAGTTCGTTTGTGCTTAAGGAAGAAGGAAAACTCGTTTGTACGTTGTATGCTCAATTGGAGGCCAATTTGGGTGCAATCCAAGAATACAAGGATTTGAGTGACCAAATGGACTCCGCTTGGTTTCTAACTCTCGTGGCACCATAATAACGTCAAATGGGACATGTTTGACTCAACAAAAAGGTTTGGTTGTGCTTAACGAAGAAGGAAAACTCGTTTGTACGTTGTCGGCTCAATTGGAGGCCAATTTGAGTGCAATCCGAGAATACAAGGATTTGAGTGACCAAATGGACTCCGCTTGGTTTCTAACTCGCGTGGCACCATAATAATGTCAAATGGGACATGTTTGTCTAAACAAACAAGTTCGGTTGTGCTTAACGAAGAAGGAAAACTCGTTTGAACGTTGTATGCTTAATTGGAGGCCAATTTGGGTGCAATCCGAGAATACAAGGATTTGAGTGACCAAATGGACTCCGTTTGATTTCAATACTTGCGTGGCACCATATTAACGTCAAATGAGACATGTTTGACTCAACAAACAAGTTCGGTTGTGCTTAAAGAAGAAGGAAAACTCGTTTGTACGTTGTATGCTCAATTGGAGGCCAATTTGGGTGCAATCAGAGAATACAAGTGTTTGAGTGACCAAATGGACTCCATTTGATTTCAATCCTCGCGAGGCACCATAATAACCTAAAATGGGACATTTTTGACTCAACAAAAAGGTTCGGTTGTGCTTAACGAAGAAGGAAAACTCGTTTGTACGTTGTAGGCTCAATTGGAAGCCAATTTGGGTGCAATCCGAGAATACAAGTATTTGAGTGACCAAATGGACTCCGCTTGGTTTCTAACTCGCGTTGAACCATAATAACGTCAAATGGGAAATTTTTGGCTCGACAAACAAGTTCGGTTGTGCTTAAAGAAGAAGGAAAACTCGTTTGTACGTTGTATGCTTAATTGGAGGCCAATATGGGTGCAATCCGAGAATACAAGTATTTGAGTGAACAAATGGACTCCATTTGATTTCAATCCTCACGTGGCACCATAATAACGTCAATAGGGACATGTTTGACGAAACAAAAAGGTTCGGTTGTGCTTAACGAAGAAGGAAAACTCGTTTGTACGTTGTATGCTCAATTGGAGGCCAATTTGGGTGCAATCCAAGAATACAAGGATTTGAGTGACCAAATGGACTCCGTTTGATATCAATCCTCGTGTGGCACCATATTAACGTCAAATGGGACATGTTTGACTCAACAAACAAGTTTGGTCGTGCTTAAATAAGAAGGAAAACTCGTTTGTACGTTGTATGCTCAATTGGAGGCCAATTTGGGTGCAATCAGAGAATACAACAATTTGAGTGACCAAATCGACTCCATTTGATTTCAATCCTCGAGTGGCATCATAATAACCTCAAATGGGACATTTTTGACTCAACAAAAAGGTTCGGATGTGCTTAACGAAGAAGGAAAACTCGTTTGTACGTTGTAGGCTCAATTGGAGGCCAATTTGGGTGCAATCCGAGAATACAAGGATTTGAGTGACCAAATGGACTCAGCTTGGTTTCTAACTCGCGTGGCACCATAATAACGTCAAATGGAACATGTTTGACCCAAAAAACAAGTTCGGTTGTGCTTAAGGAAGAAGGAAAACTCGTTTGTACGTTGTATGCTCAATTGGAGGCCAATTTGGGTGCAATCCAAGAATACAAGGATTTGAGTGACCAAATGGACTCCGCTTGGTTTCTAACTCACGTGGCACCATAATAACGTCAAATGGGACATGTTTGACTCAAAAAAAAGGTTTGGTTGTGCTTAACGAAGAAGGAAAACTCGTTTGTACGTTGAAGGCTCAATTGGAGGCCAATTTGAGTGCAATCCGAGAATACAAGGATTTGAGTGACCAAATGGACTCCGCTTGGTTTCTAACTCGCGTGGCACCATAATAATGTCAAATGGGACATGTTTGTCTAAACAAAAAAGTTCGGTTGTTCTTAACGAAGAAGGAAACTCGTTTGTACGTTGTATGCTTAATTGGAGGCCAATTTGGGTGCAATCCGAGAATACAAGGATTTGAGTGACCAAATGGACTCCGTTTGATTTCAATACTCACGTGGCACCATATTAACGTCAAATGGGACATGTTTGACTCAACAAACAAGTTCGGTTGTGCTTAAAGAAGAAGGAAAACTCGTTTGTACGTTGTATGCTCAATTGGAGGCCAATTTGGGTGCAATCAGAGAATACAAGTATTTGAGTGACCAAATGGACTCCATTTGATTTCAATCCTCGCGAGGCACCATAATAAACTAAAATGGGACATGTTTGACTCAACAAAAAGGTTCGGTTGTGCTTAACGAAGAAATAAAACTCGTTTGTACGTTGTAGGCTCAATTGGAGGCCAATTTGGGTGCAATCCGAGAATACAAGTATTTGAGTGACCAAATGGACTCCATTTGATTTCAATCCTCGCGTGGCACCATAATAACGTCAAATGGGACATGTTTGACTAAAAAAAAAGGTTCGGTTGTGCTTAACGAAGAAGGAAAACTCATTTGTACGTTGTAGGCTCAATTGGAGGCCAATTTGGGTGCAATCCGAGAATACAAGGATTTGAGTGACCAAATGGACTCCGCTTGGTTTCTAACTCGCGTTGAACCATAATAACATCAAATGGGAAATTTTTGGCTCGACAAACAAGTTCGGTTGTGCTTAAAGAAGAAGGAAAACTCGTTTGTACGTTGTATGCTTAATTGGAGGCCAATATGGGTGCAATCCGAGAATACAAGTATTTGAGATACCAAATGGACTCCATTTGATTTCAATCCTCACGTGGCACCATAATAACGTCAATAGGGACATGTTTGACTAAACAAAAAGGTTCGGTTGTGCTTAACGAAGAAGGAAAACTCGTTTGTACATTGTATGCTCAATTGGAGGCCAATTTGGGTGCAATCCAAGAATACAAGGATTTGAGTGACCAAATGGACTCCGTTTGATTTCAATCCTCGTGTGGCACCATATTAACATCAAATGGGACATGTTTGACTCAACAAACAAGTTCGGTTGTGCTTAAATAAGAAGGAAAACTCGTTTGTACGTTGTATGCTCAATTGGAGGCCAATTTGGGTGCAATCAGAGAATACAACTATTTGAGTGACCAAATGGACTCCATTTGATTTCAATCCTCGAGTGGCATTATAATAACGTCAAATGGGACATGTTTGACTCAACAAAAAGGTTCGGATGTGCTTAACGAAGAAGGAAAACTCGTTTGTACGTTGTAGGCTCAATTGGAGGCCAATTTGGGTGCAATCCGAGAATACAAGGATTTGAGTGACCAAATGGACTCAGCTTGGTTTCTAACTCGCGTGGCACCATAATAACGTCAAATGGAACATGTTTGACTCAAAAAACAAGTTCGGTTGTGCTTAAGGAAGAAGGAAAACTCGTTTGTACGTTGTATGCTCAATTGGAGGCCAATTTGGGTGCAATCCAAGAATACAAGGATTTGAGTGACCAAATGGACTCCGCTTGGTTTCTAACTCACGTGGCACCATAATAACGTCAAATGGGAAATGTTTGACTCAACAAAAAGGTTTGGTTGTGCTTAACGAAGAAGGAAAACTCGTTTGTACGTTGTAGGCTCAATTGGAGGCCAATTTGAGTGCAATCCGAGAATACAAGGATTTGAGTGACCAAATGGACTCCGCTTGGTTTCTAACTCGCGTGGCACCATAATAATGTCAAATGGGACATGTTTGTCTAAACAAAAAAGTTCGGTTGTGCTTAACGAAGAAGGAAAACTCGTTTGTACGTTGTATCCTTAATTGGAGGCCAATTTGGGTGCAATCCGAGAATACAAGGATTTGAGTGACCAAATTGACTCCGTTTGATTTCAATCCTCGCGTGGCACCATATTAATGTCAAATGGGACATGTTTGACTCAACAAACAAGTTCGGTTGTGCTTAAAGAAGAAGGAAAACTCGTTTGTACGTTGTATGCTCAATTGGAGGGCAATTTGGGTGCAATCCGAGAATACAAGTATTTGAGTGACCAAATGGAATCCATTTGATTTCAATCCTCGTGAGGCACCATAATAACCTAAAATAGGACATGTTTGACTCAACAAATTGGTTCGGTTGTGCTTAACGAAGAAGGAAAACTCGTTTGTACGTTGTAGGCTCAATTGGAGGCCAATTTGGGTGCAATCCGAGAATACAAGTATTTGAGTGACCAAATGGAATCCATTTGATTTCAATCCTCGCGTGGCACCATAATAACGTCAAATGGGACATGTTTGACTAAAGAAAAAGGTTCGGTTGTGCTTAACGAAGAAGGAAAACTCGTTTGTACGTTGTAGGCTCAATTGGAGGCCAATTTGGGTGCAATCCGAGAATACAAGGATTTGAGTGACCAAATGGACTCCGCTTGGTTTCTAACTCGCGTTGAACAATATTAACGTAAAATGGGAAATTTTTGGCTCAACAAACAAGTTCGGTTGTGCTTAAAGAACAAGGAAAACTCGTTTGTACGTTGTATGCTTAATTGGAGGCCAATTTGGGTGCAATCAGAGAATACAAGTATTTGAGTGACCAAATGGACTCCATTTGATTTCAATCCTCGCGTGGCATCATAATAACGTCTAATGGGACATGTTTGACTCAACAAAAAGGTTCGGATGTGCTTAACGATGAAGGAAAACTCGTTTGTACGTTGTAGGCTCAATTGGAGGCCAATTTGGGTGCAATCCGAGAATACAAGGATTTGAGTGACCAAATGGACTCCGCTTGGTTTCTAACTCGCATGGCACCATAATAACGTCAAATGGGACATGTTTGACTCAACAAACAAGTTCGTTTGTGCTTAACGAAGAAGAAAAACTCGTTTGTACGTTGTATGCTCAATTGGAGGCCAATTTGGGTGCAATCCGAGAATACAAGGATTTGAGTGACCAAATGGACTCCGTTTGATTTCAATCCACGTGTGGCACCATATTAACGTCAAATTGGACATGTTTGACTCAACAAACAAGTTCGGTTGGGCTTAAAGAAGAAGCAAAACTCGTATGTACGTTGTATGCTCAATTGGAGGCCAATTTGGGTGCAATCTGAGAATACAAGTATTTGTGTGACCAAATGGACTCCATTTGATTTCAATCCTCACGTGGAACCAGAATAATGTCAAATGGGACTTGTTTGACTCAACAAAAAGGTTCGGTTGTGCTTAACGAATAAGGAAAACTCGTTTGTACGTTGTAGGATCAATTGGAGGCCAATTTGGGTGCAATCCGAGAATACAAGGATTTGAGTGACCAAATGGACTCCGCTTGGTTTCTAACTCTCGTGGCAACATAATAACGTCAAATGGGACATGTTTGACTCAACAAAAAGGTTTGGTTGTGCTTAACGAAGAAGGAAAACTCGTTTGTACGTTGTCGGCTCAATTGGAGGCCAGTTTGAGTGCAATCCGAGAATACAAGGATTTGAGTGACCAAATGGACTCCGCTTGGTTTCTAACTCTCGTGGCACCATAATAACGTCAAATGGGACATGTTTGACTCAACAAAAAGGTTTGGTTGTGCTTAACGAAGAAGGAAAACTCGTTTGTACGTTGTCGGCTCAATTGGAGGCCAATTTGAGTGCAATCCGAGAATACAAGGATTTGAGTGACCAAATGGACTCCGCTTGGTTTCTAACTCGCGTGGCACCATAATAATGTCAAATGGGACATGTTTGTCTAAACAAACAAGTTCGGTTGTGCTTAACGAAGAAGGAAAACTCGTTTGAACGTTGTATGCTTAATTGGAGGCCAATTTGGGTGCAATCCGAGAATACAAGGATTTGAGTGACCAAATGGACTCCGTTTGATTTCAATACTCGCGTGGCACCATATTAACGTCAAATGAGACATGTTTGACTCAACAAACAAGTTCGGTTGTGCTTAAAGAAGAAGGAAAACTCGTTTGTACGTTGTATGCTCAATTGGAGGCCAATTTGGGTGCAATCCGAGAATACAAGGATTTGAGTGACCAAATGGACTCAGCTTGGTTTCTAACTCGCGTGGCACCATAATAACGTCAAATGGAACATGTTTGACCCAAAAAACAAGTTCGGTTGTGCTTAAGGAAGAAGGAAAACTCGTTTGTACGTTGTATGCTCAATTGGAGGCCAATTTGGGTGCAATCCAAGAATACAAGGATTTGAGTGACCAAATGGACTCCGCTTGGTTTCTAACTCACGTGGCACCATAATAACGTCAAATGGGACATGTTTGACTCAAAAAAAAGGTTTGGTTGTGCTTAACGAAGAAGGAAAACTCGTTTGTACGTTGAAGGCTCAATTGGAGGCCAATTTGAGTGCAATCCGAGAATACAAGGATTTGAGTGACCAAATGGACTCCGCTTGGTTTCTAACTCGCGTGGCACCATAATAATGTCAAATGGGACATGTTTGTCTAAACAAAAAAGTTCAGTTGTTCTTAACGAAGAAGGAAAACTCGTTTGTACGTTGTATGCTTAATTGGAGGCCAATTTGGGTGCAATCCGAGAATACAAGGATTTGAGTGACCAAATGGACTCCGTTTGATTTCAATACTCACGTGGCACCATATTAACGTCAAATGGGACATGTTTGACTCAACAAACAAGTTCGGTTGTGCTTAAAGAAGAAGGAAAACTCGTTTGTACGTTGTATGCTCAATTGGAGGCCAATTTGGGTGCAATCAGAGAATACAAGTATTTGAGTGACCAAATGGACTCCATTTGATTTCAATCCTCACGAGGCACCATAATAAACTAAAATGGGACATGTTTGACTCAACAAAAAGGTTCGGTTGTGCTTAACGAAGAAATAAAACTCGTTTGTACGTTGTAGGCTCAATTGGAGGCCAATTTGGGTGCAATCCGAGAATACAAGTATTTGAGTGACCAAATGGACTCCATTTGATTTCAATCCTCGCGTGGCACCATAATAACGTCAAATGGGACATGTTTGACTAAACAAAAAGGTTCGGTTGTGCTTAACGAAGAAGGAAAACTCATTTGTACGTTGTAGGCTCAATTGGAGGCCAATTTGGGTGCAATCCGAGAATACAAGGATTTGAGTGACCAAATGGACTCCGCTTGGTTTCTAACTCGCGTTGAACCATAATAACATCAAATGGGAAATTTTTGGCTCGACAAACAAGTTCGGTTGTGCTTAAAGAAGAAGGAAAACTCGTTTGTACGTTGTATGCTTAATTGGAGGCCAATATGGGTGCAATCCGAGAATACAAGTATTTGAGATACCAAATGGACTCCATTTGATTTCAATCCTCACGTGGCACCATAATAACGTCAATAGGGACATGTTTGACTAAACAAAAAGGTTCGGTTGTGCTTAACGAAGAAGGAAAACTCGTTTGTACATTGTATGCTCAATTGGAGGCCAATTTGGGTGCAATCCAAGAATACAAGGATTTGAGTGACCAAATGGACTCCGTTTGATTTCAATCCTCGTGTGGCACCATATTAACATCAAATGGGACATGTTTGACTCAACAAACAAGTTCGGTTGTGCTTAAATAAGAAGGAAAACTCGTTTGTACGTTGTATGCTCAATTGGAGGCCAATTTGGGTGCAATCAGATAATACAACTATTTGAGTGACCAAATGGACTCCATTTGATTTTAATCCTCGAGTGGCATTATAATAACGTCAAATGGAACATGTTTGACTCAAAAAACAAGTTCGGTTGTGCTTAAGGAAGAAGGAAAACTCGTTTGTACGTTGTATGCTCAATTGGAGGCCAATTTGGGTGCAATCCAAGAATACAAGGATTTGAGTGACCAAATGGATTCCGCTTGGTTTCTAACTCGCATGGCACCATAATAACGTCAAATGGGACATGTTTGACTCAACAAAAAAGTTCGTTTGTGCTTAACGAAGAAGAAAAACTCGTTTGTACGTTGTATGCTCAATTGGAGGCCAATTTGGGTGCAATCCGAGAATACAAGGATTTGAGTGACCAAATGGACTCCGTTTGATTTCAATCCACGTGTGGCACCATATTAACGTCAAATTGGACATGTTTGACTCAACAAACAAGTTCGGTTGGGCTTAAAGAAGAAGCAAAACTCGTATGTACGTTGTATGCTCAATTGGAGGCCAATTTGGGTGCAATCTGAGAATACAAGTATTTGTGTGACCAAATGGACTCCATTTGATTTCAATCCTCACGTGGAACCAGAATAATGTCAAATGGGACTTGTTTGACTCAACAAAAAGGTTCGGTTGTGCTTAACGAATAAGGAAAACTCGTTTGTACGTTGTAGGATCAATTGGAGGCCAATTTGGGTGCAATCCGAGAATACAAGGATTTGAGTGACCAAATGGACTCCGCTTGGTTTCTAACTCTCGTGGCACCATAATAACGTCAAATGGGACATGTTTGACTCAACAAAAAGGTTTGGTTGTGCTTAACGAAGAAGGAAAACTCGTTTGTACGTTGTCGGCTCAATTGGAGGCCAATTTGAGTGCAATCCGAGAATACAAGGATTTGAGTGACCAAATGGACTCCGCTTGGTTTCTAACTCTCGTGGCACCATAATAACGTCAAATGGGACATGTTTGACTCAACAAAAAGGTTTGGTTGTGCTTAACGAAGAAGGAAAACTCGTTTGTACGTTGTCGGCTCAATTGGAGGCCAATTTGAGTGCAATCCGAGAATACAAGGATTTGAGTGACCAAATGGACTCCGCTTGGTTTCTAACTCGCGTGGCACCATAATAATGTCAAATGGGACATGTTTGTCTAAACAAACAAGTTCGGTTGTGCTTAACGAAGAAGGAAAACTCGTTTGAACGTTGTATGCTTAATTGGAGGCCAATTTGGGTGCAATCCGAGAATACAAGGATTTGAGTGACCAAATGGACTCCGTTTGATTTCAATACTCGCGTGGCACCATATTAACGTCAAATGAGACATGTTTGACTCAACAAACAAGTTCGGTTGTGCTTAAAGAAGAAGGAAAACTCGTTTGTACGTTGTATGCTCAATTGGAGGCCAATTTGGGTGCAATCAGAGAATACAAGTGTTTGAGTGACCAAATGGACTCCATTTGATTTCAATCCTCGCGAGGCACCATAATAACCTAAAATGGGACATTTTTGACTCAACAAAAAGGTTCGGTTGTGCTTAATGAAGAAGGAAAACTCGTTTGTACGTTGTAGGCTCAATTGGCGGCCAATTTGGGTGCAATCCGAGAATACAAGTATTTGAGTGACCAAATGGACTCCAATTTGATTTCAATCCTCGCGTGGCACCATAATAACGTCAAATGGGACATGTTTGACTAAACAAAAAGGTTCGGTTGTGCTTAACGAAGAAGGAAAACTCGTTTGTACGTTGTAGGCTCAATTGGAAGCCAATTTGGGTGCAATCCGAGAATACAAGGATTTGAGTGACCAAATGGACTCCGCTTGGTTGCTAACTCGCGTTGAGCCATAATAACGTCAAATGGGAAATTTTTGGCTCGACAAACAAGTTCGGTTGTGCTTAAAGAAGAAGGAAAACTCGTTTGTACGTTGTATGCTTAATTGGAGGCCAATATGGGTGCAATCCGAGAATACAAGTATTTGAGTGAACAAATGGACTCCATTTGATTTCAATCCTCACGTGGCACCATAATAACGTCAATAGGGACATGTTTGACGAAACAAAAAGGTTCGGTTGTGCTTAACGAAGAAGGAAAACTCGTTTGTACGTTGTATGCTCAATTGGAGGCCAATTTGGGTGCAATCCAAGAATACAAGGATTTGAGTGACCAAATGGACTCCGTTTGATTTCAATCCTCGTGTGGCACCATATTAACGTCAAATGGGACATGTTTGACTCAACAAACAAGTTCGTTCGTGCTTAAATAAGAAGGAAAACTCGTTTGTACGTTGTATGCTCAATTGGAGGCCAATTTGGGTGCAATCAGAGAATACAACAATTTGAGTGACCAAATCGACTCCATTTGATTTCAATCCTCGAGTGGCATCATAATAACCTCAAATGGGACATGTTTGACTCAACAAAAAGGTTCGGATGTGCTTAACGAAGAAGGAAAACTCGTTTGTACGTTGTAGGCTCAATTGGAGGCCAATTTGGGTGCAATCCGAGAATACAAGGATTTGAGTGACCAAATGGACTCAGCTTGGTTTCTAACTCGCGTGGCACCATAATAACGTCAAATGGAACATGTTTGACTCAAAAAACAAGTTCGGTTGTGCTTAAGGAAGAAGGAAAACTCGTTTGTACGTTGTATGCTCAATTGGAGGCCAATTTGGGTGCAATCCAAGAATACAAGGATTTGAGTGACCAAATGGACTCCGCTTGGTTTCTAACTCACGTGGCACCATAATAACGTCAAATGGGACATGTTTGACTCAAAAAAAAGGTTTGGTTGTGCTTAACGAAGAAGGAAAACTTGTTTGTACGTTGAACGCTCAATTGGAGGCCAATTTGAGTGCAATCCGAGAATACAAGGATTTGAGTGACCAAATGGACTCCGCTTGGTTTCTAACTCGCGTGGCACCATAATAATGTCAAATGGGACATGTTTGTCTAAACAAAAAAGTTCGGTTGTTCTTAACGAAGAAGGAAAACTCGTTTGTACGTTGTATGCTTAATTGGAGGCCAATTTGGGTGCAATCCGAGAATACAAGGATTTGAGTGACCAAATGGACTCCGTTTGATTTCAATACTCGCGTGGCACCATATTAACGTCAAATGGGACATGTTTGACTCAACAAACAAGTTCGGTTGTGCTTAAAGAAGAAGGAAAACTCGTTTGTACGTTGTATGCTCAATTGGAGGCCAATTTGGGTGCAATCAGAGAATACAAGTATTTGAGTGACCAAATGGACTCCATTTGATTTCAATCCTCGCGAGGCACCATAATAAACTAAAATGGGACATGTTTGACTCAACAAAAAGGTTCGGTTGTGCTTAACGAAGAAGTAAAACTCGTTTGTACGTTGTAGGCTCAATTGGAGGCCAATTTGGGTGCAATCCGAGAATACAAGTATTTGAGTGACCAAATGGACTCCATTTGATTTCAATCCTTGCGTGGCACCATAATAACGTCAAATGGGACATGTTTGACTAAACAAAAAGGTTCGGTTGTGCTTAACGAAGAAGGAAAACTCGTTTGTACGTTGTAGGATCAATTGGAGGCCAATTTGGGTGCAATCCGAGAATACAAGGATTTGAGTGACCAAATGGACTCCGCTTGGTTTCTAATTCGCGTTGCACCATAATAATGTCAAATAGGACATTTTTGAATCATCAAACAAGTTCGGTTGTGCTTAAAGAAGAAGAAAAACTCGTTTGTACGTTGTATGCTCAATTGGAGGCCAATATGGGTGCAATCCGAGAATACAAGTATTTGAGCGACCAAATGGACTCCATTTGATTTCAATCCTCACGTGGCACCATAATAACGTCAAATGGAACATGTTTGACTAAACAAAAAGGTTCGGTTGTGCTTAACGAAGAAGGAAAACTCGTTTGTACGTTGTAGGCTCATTTGGAGGCCAATTTGGGTGCAATCCGAGAATACAAGGATTTGAGTGACCAAATGGACTCCGCTTGGTTTCTAACTCGCGTGGCACAATAATAACGTCAAATGGGACATGTTTGACTCAACAAACAAGTTCGGTTTTGCTTAACGAAGAAGTAAAACTCGTTTGTACGTTGTAGGCTCAATTGGAGGCCAATTTGGGTGCAATCCGAGAATACAAGGATTTAAGTGACCAAATGGGCTCCGCTTGGTTTTTAACTCACGTGGCACCATAATAATGTCAAATGGGACATGTTTGAATCAACAAACAAGTTCGTTTGTGCTTAACGAAGAAGGAAAACTCGTTTGTACGTTGTAGGCTCAATTGGAGGCCAATTTGGGTGCAATCCGAGAATACAAGTATTTGAGTGACCAAATGGACTCCGCTTGGTTTCTAACTCGCGTGGCACCATAATAATGTCAAATGGGACATGTTTGTCTAAACAAAAAAGTTCGGTTGTTCTTAACGAAGAAGGAAAACTCGTTTGTACGTTGTATGCTTAATTGGAGGCCAATTTGGGTGCAATCCGAGAATACAAGGATTTGAGTGACCAAATGGACTCCGTTTGATTTCAATACTCGCGTGGCACCATATTAACGTCAAATGGGACATGTTTGACTCAACAAACAAGTTCGGTTGTGCTTAAAGAAGAAGGAAAACTCGTTTGTACGTTGTATGCTCAATTGGAGGCCAATTTGGGTGCAATCAGAGAATACAAGTATTTGAGTGACCAAATGGACTCCATTTGATTTCAATCCTCGCGAGGCACCATAATAAACTAAAATGGGACATGTTTGACTCAACAAAAAGGTTCGGTTGTGCTTAACGAAGAAGTAAAACTCGTTTGTACGTTGTAGGCTCAATTGGAGGCCAATTTGGGTGCAATCCGAGAATACAAGTATTTGAGTGACCAAATGGACTCCATTTGATTTCAATCCTCGCGTGGCACCATAATAACGTCAAATGGGACATGTTTGACTAAACAAAAAGGTTCGGTTGTGCTTAACGAAGAAGGAAAACTCGTTTGTACGTTGTAGGATCAATTGGAGGCCAATTTGGGTGCAATCCGAGAATACAAGGATTTGAGTGACCAAATGGACTCCGCTTGGTTTCTAATTCGCGTTGCACCATAATAACGTCAAATAGGACATTTTTGAATCATCAAACAAGTTCGGTTGTGCTTAAAGAAGAAGAAAAACTCGTTTGTACGTTGTATGCTCAATTGGAGGCCAATATGGGTGCAATCCGAGAATACAAGTATTTGAGCGACCAAATGGACTCCATTTGATTTCAATCCTCACGTGGCACCATAATAACGTCAAATGGAACATGTTTGACTAAACAAAAAGGTTCGGTTGTGCTTAACGAAGAAGGAAAACTCGTTTGTACGTTGTAGGCTCATTTGGAGGCCAATTTGGGTGCAATCCGAGAATACAAGGATTTGAGTGACCAAATGGACTCCGCTTGGTTTCTAACTCGCGTGGCACAATAATAACGTCAAATGGGACATGTTTGACTCAACAAACAAGTTCGGTTTTGCTTAACGAAGAAGTAAAACTCGTTTGTACGTTGTAGGCTCAATTGGAGGCCAATTTGGGTGCAATCCGAGAATACAAGGATTTAAGTGACCAAATGGGCTCCGCTTGGTTTTTAACTCACGTGGCACCATAATAATGTCAAATGGGACATGTTTGAATCAACAAACAAGTTCGTTTGTGCTTAACGAAGAAGGAAAACTCGTTTGTACGTTGTAGGCTCAATTGGAGGCCAATTTGGGTGCAATCCGAGAATACAAGTATTTGAGTGACCAAATGGACTCCATTTGATTTCAATCCTCGCTTGGCACCATAATAACGTCAAATGGGACATGTTTGACTAAACAAAAAGGTTCGGTTGTGCTAAACGAAGAAGGAAAACTCGTTTGTACGTTGTAGGCTCAATTGGAGGCCAATTTGGGTGCAATCCGAGAATACAAGGATTTGAGTTACCAAATGGACTCCGCTTGGTTTCTAAATCGTGTTGAACCATAATAACGTCAAATGGGAAATTTTTGGCTCAACAAACAAGTTCGGTTGTGCTTAAAGAAGAAGGAAAACTCGTTTGTACGTTGTATGCTTAATTGGAGGCCAATATGGGTGCAATCCGAGAATACAAGTATTTGAGTGACCAAATGGACTCCATTTGATTTCAATCCTCACGTGGCACCATAATAACGTCAAATGGGACATGTTTGACTCAACAAACAAGTTCGGTTGTGCTTAAAGAAGAAGGAAAACTCGTTTGTACGTTGTATGCTCAATTGGAGGCCAATTTGGGTGCAATCAGAGAATACAAGTATTTGAGTGACCAAATGGACTCCATTTGATTTCAATCCTCGCGAGGCACCATAATAAACTAAAATGGGACATGTTTGACTCAACAAAAAGGTTCGGTTGTGCTTAACGAAGAAGTAAAACTCGTTTGTACGTTGTAGGCTCAATTGGAGGCCAATTTGGGTGCAATCCGAGAATACAAGTATTTGAGTGACCAAATGGACTCCATTTGATTTCAATCCTCGCGTGGCACCATAATAACGTCAAATGGGACATGTTTGACTAAACAAAAAGGTTCGGTTGTGCTTAACGAAGAAGGAAAACTCGTTTGTACGTTGTAGGATCAATTGGAGGCCAATTTGGGTGCAATCCGAGAATACAAGGATTTGAGTGACCAAATGGACTCCGCTTGGTTTCTAATTCGCGTTGCACCATAATAACGTCAAATAGGACATTTTTGAATCATCAAACAAGTTCGGTTGTGCTTAAAGAAGAAGAAAAACTCGTTTGTACGTTGTATGCTCAATTGGAGGCCAATATGGGTGCAATCCGAGAATACAAGTATTTGAGCGACCAAATGGACTCCATTTGATTTCAATCCTCACGTGGCACCATAATAACGTCAAATGGAACATGTTTGACTAAACAAAAAGGTTCGGTTGTGCTTAACGAAGAAGGAAAACTCGTTTGTACGTTGTAGGCTCATTTGGAGGCCAATTTGGGTGCAATCCGAGAATACAAGGATTTGAGTGACCAAATGGACTCCGCTTGGTTTCTAACTCGCGTGGCACAATAATAACGTCAAATGGGACATGTTTGACTCAACAAACAAGTTCGGTTTTGCTTAACGAAGAAGTAAAACTCGTTTGTACGTTGTAGGCTCAATTGGAGGCCAATTTGGGTGCAATCCGAGAATACAAGGATTTAAGTGACCAAATGGGCTCCGCTTGGTTTTTAACTCACGTGGCACCATAATAATGTCAAATGGGACATGTTTGAATCAACAAACAAGTTCGTTTGTGCTTAACGAAGAAGGAAAACTCGTTTGTACGTTGTAGGCTCAATTGGAGGCCAATTTGGGTGCAATCCGAGAATACAAGTATTTGAGTGACCAAATGGACTCCATTTGATTTCAATCCTCGCTTGGCACCATAATAACGTCAAATGGGACATGTTTGACTAAACAAAAAGGTTCGGTTGTGCTAAACGAAGAAGGAAAACTCGTTTGTACGTTGTAGGCTCAATTGGAGGCCAATTTGGGTGCAATCCGAGAATACAAGGATTTGAGTTACCAAATGGACTCCGCTTGGTTTCTAAATCGTGTTGAACCATAATAACGTCAAATGGGAAATTTTTGGCTCAACAAACAAGTTCGGTTGTGCTTAAAGAAGAAGGAAAACTCGTTTGTACGTTGTATGCTTAATTGGAGGCCAATATGGGTGCAATCCGAGAATACAAGTATTTGAGTGACCAAATGGACTCCATTTGATTTCAATCCTCACGTGGCACCATAATAACGTCAAATGGGACATTTTTGACTAAACAAAAAGGTTTGGTTGTGCTTAACGAAGAAGGAAAACTCGTTTGTACGTTGTATGCTCAATTGGAGGCCAATTTGGGTGCAATCCAAGAATACAAGGATTTGAGTGACCAAATGGACTCCGTTTGATTTCAATCCTCGTGTGGTACCATATTAACGTCAAATGGGACATGTTTGATTCAACAAACAAGTTCGGTTGTGCTTAAATAAGAAGGAAAACTCGTTTGTACGTTGTATGCTCAATTGGAGGCCAATTAGGGTGCAATCAGAGAATACAAGTATTTGAGTGACCAAATGGACTCCATTTGATTTCAATCCTCGCGAGGCACCATAATAACCTAAAATGGGACATGTTTGACTCAACAAAAAGGTTCGGTTGTGCTTAACGAAGAAGGAAAACTCGTTTGTACGTTGTAGGCTCAATTGGAGGCCAATTTGGGTGCAATCCGAGACTACAAGGATTTGAGTGACCAAATGGACTCCGCTTGGTTTCTAACTCGCGTGGCACCATAATAATGTCAAATGGGACATGTTTTTCTAAACAAACAAGTTCGGTTGTGCTTAACGAAGAAGGAAAACTCGTTTGAACGTTGTATGCTTAATTGGAGGCCAATTTGGGTGCAATCCGAGAATACAAGGATTTGAGTGACCAAATGGACTCCGTTTGATTTCAATACTCGCGTGGCACCATATTAACGTCAAATGGGACATGTTTGACTCAACAAACAAGTTCGGTTGTGCTTAAAGAAGAAGGAAAACTCGTTTGTACGTTGTATGCTCAATTGGAGGCCAATTTGGGTGCAATCAGAGAATACAAGTATTTGAGTGACCAAATGGACTCCATTTGATTTCAATCCTCGCGAGGCACCATAATAAACTAAAATGGGACATGTTTGACTCAACAAAAAGGTTCGGTTGTGCTTAACGAAGAAGTAAAACTCGTTTGTACGTTGTAGGCTCAATTGGAGGCCAATTTGGGTGCAATCCGAGAATACAAGTATTTGAGTGACCAAATGGACTCCATTTGATTTCAATCCTTGCGTGGCACCATAATAACGTCAAATGGGACATGTTTGACTAAACAAAAAGGTTCGGTTGTGCTTAACGAAGAAGGAAAACTCGTTTGTACGTTGTAGGATCAATTGGAGGCCAATTTGGGTGCAATCCGAGAATACAAGGATTTGAGTGACCAAATGGACTCCGCTTGGTTTCTAATTCGCGTTGCACCATAATAATGTCAAATAGGACATTTTTGAATCATCAAACAAGTTCGGTTGTGCTTAAAGAAGAAGAAAAACTCGTTTGTACGTTGTATGCTCAATTGGAGGCCAATATGGGTGCAATCCGAGAATACAAGTATTTGAGCGACCAAATGGACTCCATTTGATTTCAATCCTCACGTGGCACCATAATAACGTCAAATGGAACATGTTTGACTAAACAAAAAGGTTCGGTTGTGCTTAACGAAGAAGGAAAACTCGTTTGTACGTTGTAGGCTCATTTGGAGGCCAATTTGGGTGCAATCCGAGAATACAAGGATTTGAGTGACCAAATGGACTCCGCTTGGTTTCTAACTCGCGTGGCACAATAATAACGTCAAATGGGACATGTTTGACTCAACAAACAAGTTCGGTTTTGCTTAACGAAGAAGTAAAACTCGTTTGTACGTTGTAGGCTCAATTGGAGGCCAATTTGGGTGCAATCCGAGAATACAAGGATTTAAGTGACCAAATGGGCTCCGCTTGGTTTTTAACTCACGTGGCACCATAATAATGTCAAATGGGACATGTTTGAATCAACAAACAAGTTCGTTTGTGCTTAACGAAGAAGGAAAACTCGTTTGTACGTTGTAGGCTCAATTGGAGGCCAATTTGGGTGCAATCCGAGAATACAAGTATTTGAGTGACCAAATGGACTCCGCTTGGTTTCTAACTCGCGTGGCACCATAATAATGTCAAATGGGACATGTTTGTCTAAACAAAAAAGTTCGGTTGTTCTTAACGAAGAAGGAAAACTCGTTTGTACGTTGTATGCTTAATTGGAGGCCAATTTGGGTGCAATCCGAGAATACAAGGATTTGAGTGACCAAATGGACTCCGTTTGATTTCAATACTCGCGTGGCACCATATTAACGTCAAATGGGACATGTTTGACTCAACAAACAAGTTCGGTTGTGCTTAAAGAAGAAGGAAAACTCGTTTGTACGTTGTATGCTCAATTGGAGGCCAATTTGGGTGCAATCAGAGAATACAAGTATTTGAGTGACCAAATGGACTCCATTTGATTTCAATCCTCGCGAGGCACCATAATAAACTAAAATGGGACATGTTTGACTCAACAAAAAGGTTCGGTTGTGCTTAACGAAGAAGTAAAACTCGTTTGTACGTTGTAGGCTCAATTGGAGGCCAATTTGGGTGCAATCCGAGAATACAAGTATTTGAGTGACCAAATGGACTCCATTTGATTTCAATCCTCGCGTGGCACCATAATAACGTCAAATGGGACATGTTTGACTAAACAAAAAGGTTCGGTTGTGCTTAACGAAGAAGGAAAACTCGTTTGTACGTTGTAGGATCAATTGGAGGCCAATTTGGGTGCAATCCGAGAATACAAGGATTTGAGTGACCAAATGGACTCCGCTTGGTTTCTAATTCGCGTTGCACCATAATAACGTCAAATAGGACATTTTTGAATCATCAAACAAGTTCGGTTGTGCTTAAAGAAGAAGAAAAACTCGTTTGTACGTTGTATGCTCAATTGGAGGCCAATATGGGTGCAATCCGAGAATACAAGTATTTGAGCGACCAAATGGACTCCATTTGATTTCAATCCTCACGTGGCACCATAATAACGTCAAATGGAACATGTTTGACTAAACAAAAAGGTTCGGTTGTGCTTAACGAAGAAGGAAAACTCGTTTGTACGTTGTAGGCTCATTTGGAGGCCAATTTGGGTGCAATCCGAGAATACAAGGATTTGAGTGACCAAATGGACTCCGCTTGGTTTCTAACTCGCGTGGCACAATAATAACGTCAAATGGGACATGTTTGACTCAACAAACAAGTTCGGTTTTGCTTAACGAAGAAGTAAAACTCGTTTGTACGTTGTAGGCTCAATTGGAGGCCAATTTGGGTGCAATCCGAGAATACAAGGATTTAAGTGACCAAATGGGCTCCGCTTGGTTTTTAACTCACGTGGCACCATAATAATGTCAAATGGGACATGTTTGAATCAACAAACAAGTTCGTTTGTGCTTAACGAAGAAGGAAAACTCGTTTGTACGTTGTAGGCTCAATTGGAGGCCAATTTGGGTGCAATCCGAGAATACAAGTATTTGAGTGACCAAATGGACTCCATTTGATTTCAATCCTCGCTTGGCACCATAATAACGTCAAATGGGACATGTTTGACTAAACAAAAAGGTTCGGTTGTGCTAAACGAAGAAGGAAAACTCGTTTGTACGTTGTAGGCTCAATTGGAGGCCAATTTGGGTGCAATCCGAGAATACAAGGATTTGAGTTACCAAATGGACTCCGCTTGGTTTCTAAATCGTGTTGAACCATAATAACGTCAAATGGGAAATTTTTGGCTCAACAAACAAGTTCGGTTGTGCTTAAAGAAGAAGGAAAACTCGTTTGTACGTTGTATGCTTAATTGGAGGCCAATATGGGTGCAATCCGAGAATACAAGTATTTGAGTGACCAAATGGACTCCATTTGATTTCAATCCTCACGTGGCACCATAATAACGTCAAATGGGACATTTTTGACTAAACAAAAAGGTTTGGTTGTGCTTAACGAAGAAGGAAAACTCGTTTGTACGTTGTATGCTCAATTGGAGGCCAATTTGGGTGCAATCCAAGAATACAAGGATTTGAGTGACCAAATGGACTCCGTTTGATTTCAATCCTCGTGTGGTACCATATTAACGTCAAATGGGACATGTTTGATTCAACAAACAAGTTCGGTTGTGCTTAAATAAGAAGGAAAACTCGTTTGTACGTTGTATGCTCAATTGGAGGCCAATTAGGGTGCAATCAGAGAATACAAGTATTTGAGTGACCAAATGGACTCCATTTGATTTCAATCCTCGCGAGGCACCATAATAACCTAAAATGGGACATGTTTGACTCAACAAAAAGGTTCGGTTGTGCTTAACGAAGAAGGAAAACTCGTTTGTACGTTGTAGGCTCAATTGGAGGCCAATTTGGGTGCAATCCGAGACTACAAGGATTTGAGTGACCAAATGGACTCCGCTTGGTTTCTAACTCGCGTGGCACCATAATAATGTCAAATGGGACATGTTTTTCTAAACAAACAAGTTCGGTTGTGCTTAACGAAGAAGGAAAACTCGTTTGAACGTTGTATGCTTAATTGGAGGCCAATTTGGGTGCAATCCGAGAATACAAGGATTTGAGTGACCAAATGGACTCCGTTTGATTTCAATACTCGCGTGGCACCATATTAACGTCAAATGGGACATGTTTGACTCAACAAACAAGTTCGGTTGGGCTTAAAGAAGAAGGAAAACTCGTTTGTACGTTGTATGCTCAATTGGAGGCCAATTTGGGTGCAATCAGAGAATACAAGTATTTGAGTGACCAAATGGACTCCATTTGATTTCAATCCTCGCGAGGCACCATAATAACCTAAAATGGGACATGTTTGACTCAACAAAAAGGTTCGGTTGTGCTTAACGAAGAAGGAACACTCGTTTGTACGTTGTAGGCTCAATTGGAGGCCAATTTGGGTGCAATCCGAGACTACAAATATTTGAGTGACCAAATGGACTCCATTTGATTTCAATCCTCGCGTGGCACCATAATAACGTCAAATGGGACATGTTTGACCAAACAAAAAGGTTCGGTTGTGCTTAACGAAGAAGGAAAACTCGTTTGTACGTTGTAGGCTCCATTGGAGGCCAATTTGGGTGCAATCCGAGAATACAAGGATTTGAGTGACCAAATGGACTCCGCTTGGTTTCTAACTCGCGTTGAACCATAATAACGTCAAATGGGAAATTTTTGGCTCGACAAACAAATTCGGTTGTGCTTAAAGAAGAAGGAAAACTCGTTTGTACGCTGTATGCTTAATTGGAGGCCAATATGGGTGCAATCCGAGAATACAAGTATTTGAGTGACCAAATGGACTCCATTTGATTTCAATCCTCACGTGGCACCATAATAACGTCAATAGGGACATGTTTGACTAAACAAAAAGGTTCGGTTGTGCTTAACGAAGAAGGAAAACTCGTTTGTACGTTGTATGCTCAATTGGAGGCCAATTTGGGTGCAATCCAAGAATACAAGGATTTGAGTGACCAAATGGACTCCGTTTGATTTCAATCCTCGTGTGGTACCATATTAACGTCAAATGGGACATGTTTGATTCAACAAACAAGTTCGGTTGTGCTTAAATAAGAAGGAAAACTCGTTTGTACGTTGTATGCTCAATTGGAGGCCAATTTGGGTGCAATCAGAGAATACAAGTATTTGAGTGACCAAATGGACTCCATTTGATTTCAATCCTCGCGTGGCATCATAATAACGTCAAATGGGACATGTTTGACTCAACAAAAAGGTTCGGATGTGCTTAACGAAGAAGGAAAACTCGTTTGTACGTTGTAGGCTCAATTGGAGGCCAATTTGGGTGCAATCCGAGAATACAAGGATTTGAGTGACCAAATGGACTCAGCTTGGTTTCTAACTCACGTGGCACCATAATAACGTCAAATGGAACATGTTTGACTCAAAAAACAAGTTCGTTTGTGCTTAACGAAGAAGGAAAACTCGTTTGTACGTTGTAGGCTCAATTGGAGGCCAATTTGAGTGCAATCCGAGAATACAAGGATTTGAGTGACCAAATGGACTCCGATTGGTTTCTAACTCGCGTGGCACCATAATAATGTCAAATGGGACATGTTTGTCTAAACAAAAAAGTTCGGTTGTGCTTAACGAAGAAGGAAAACTCGTTTGTACGTTGTATGCTTAATTGGAGGCCAATTTGGGTGCAATCCGAGAATACAAGGATTTGAGTGACCAAATTGACTCCGTTTGATTTAAATCCTCGCGTGGCACCATATTAATGTCAAATGGGACATGTTTGACTCAACAAACAAGTTCGGTTGTGCTTAAAGAAGAAGGAAAACTCGTTTGTACGTTGTATGCTCAATTGGATGCCAATTTGGGTGCAATCCGAGAATACAAGTATTTGAGTGACCAAATGGACTCCATTTAATTTCAATCCTCACGAGGCACCATAATAACCTAAAATGGGACATGTTTGACTCAAAAAATTGGTTCGGTTGTGCTTAACGAAGAAGGAAAACTCGTTTGTACGTTGTAGGCTCAATTGGAGGCCAATTTGGGTGCAATCCGAGAATACAAGTATTTGAGTGACCAAATGGAATCTATTTGATTTCAATCCTCGCGTGGCACCATAATAACGTCAAATGGGACATGTTTGACTCAACAAAAAGGTTTGGTTGTGCTTAACGAAGAAGGAAAACTCGTTTGTACGTTGTCGGCTCAATTGGTGGCCAATTTGAGTGCAATCCGAGAATACAAGGATTTGAGTGACCAAATGGACTCCGCTTGGTTTCTAACTCGCGTGGCACCATAATAATGTCAAATGGGACATGTTTGTCTAAACAAACAAGTTCGGTTGTGCTTAACGAAGAAGGAAAACTCGTTTGAACGTTGTATGCTTAATTGGAGGCCAATTTGGGTGCAATCCGAGAATACAAGGATTTGAGTGACCAAATGGACTCCGTTTGATTTCAATACTCGCGTGGCACCATATTAACGTCAAATGAGACATGTTTGACTCAACAAACAAGTTCGGTTGTGCTTAAAGAAGAAGGAAAACTCGTTTGTACGTTGTATGCTCAATTGGAGGCCAATTTGGGTGCAATCAGAGAATACAAGTGTTTGAGTGACCAAATGGACTCCATTTGATTTCAATCCTCGCGAGGCACCATAATAACCTAAAATGGGACATTTTTGACTCAACAAAAAGGTTCGGTTGTGCTTAATGAAGAAGGAAAACTCGTTTGTACGTTGTAGGCTCAATTGGAGGCCAATTTGGGTGCAATCCGAGAATACAAGTATTTGAGTGACCAAATGGACTCCATTTGATTTCAATCCTCGCGTGGCACCATAATAACGTCAAATGGGACATGTTTGACTAAACAAAAAGGTTCGGTTGTGCTTAACGAAGAAGGAAAACTCGTTTGTACGTTGTAGGCTCAATTGGAAGCCAATTTGGGTGCAATCCGAGAATACAAGGATTTGAGTGACCAAATGGACTCCGCTTGGTTGCTAACTCGCGTTGAGCCATAATAACGTCAAATGGGAAATTTTTGGCTCGACAAACAAGTTCGGTTGTGCTTAAAGAAGAAGGAAAACTCGTTTGTACGTTGTATGCTTAATTGGAGGCCAATATGGGTGCAATCCGAGAATACAAGTATTTGAGTGAACAAATGGACTCCATTTGATTTCAATCCTCACGTGGCACCATAATAACGTCAATAGGGACATGTTTGACGAAACAAAAAGGTTCGGTTGTGCTTAACGAAGAAGGAAAACTCGTTTGTACGTTGTATGCTCAATTGGAGGCCAATTTGGGTGCAATCCAAGAATACAAGGATTTGAGTGACCAAATGGACTCCGTTTGATTTCAATCCTCGTGTGGCACCATATTAACGTCAAATGGGACATGTTTGACTCAACAAACAAGTTCGGTCGTGCTTAAATAAGAAGGAAAACTCGTTTGTACGTTGTATGCTCAATTGGAGGCCAATTTGGGTGCAATCAGAGAATACAACAATTTGAGTGACCAAATCGACTCCATTTGATTTCAATCCTCGAGTGGCATCATAATAACCTCAAATGGGACATGTTTGACTCAACAAAAAGGTTCGGATGTGCTTAACGAAGAAGGAAAACTCGTTTGTACGTTGTAGGCTCAATTGGAGGCCAATTTGGGTGCAATCCGAGAATACAAGGATTTGAGTGACCAAATGGACTCAGCTTGGTTTCTAACTCGCGTGGCACCATAATAACGTCAAATGGAACATGTTTGACTCAAAAAACAAGTTCGGTTGTGCTTAAGGAAGAAGGAAAACTCGTTTGTACGTTGTATGCTCAATTGGAGGCCAATTTGGGTGCAATCCAAGAATACAAGGATTTGAGTGACCAAATGGACTCCGCTTGGTTTCTAACTCACGTGGCACCATAATAACGTCAAATGGGACATGTTTGACTCAAAAAAAAGGTTTGGTTGTGCTTAACGAAGAAGGAAAACTCGTTTGTACGTTGAAGGCTCAATTGGAGGCCAATTTGAGTGCAATCCGAGAATACAAGGATTTGAGTGACCAAATGGACTCCGCTTGGTTTCTAACTCGCGTGGCACCATAATAATGTCAAATGGGACATGTTTGTCTAAACAAAAAAGTTCGGTTGTTCTTAACGAAGAAGGAAAACTCGTTTGTACGTTGTATGCTTAATTGGAGGCCAATTTGGGTGCAATCCGAGAATACAAGGATTTGAGTGACCAAATGGACTCCGTTTGATTTCAATACTCGCGTGGCACCATATTAACGTCAAATGGGACATGTTTGACTCAACAAACAAGTTCGGTTGTGCTTAAAGAAGAAGGAAAACTCGTTTGTACGTTGTATGCTCAATTGGAGGCCAATTTGGGTGCAATCAGAGAATACAAGTATTTGAGTGACGAAATGGACTCCATTTGATTTCAATCCTCGCGAGGCACCATAATAAACTAAAATGGGACATGTTTGACTCAACAAAAAGGTTCGGTTGTGCTTAACGAAGAAGTAAAACTCGTTTGTACGTTGTAGGCTCAATTGGAGGCCAATTTGGGTGCAATCCGAGAATACAAGTATTTGAGTGACCAAATGGACTCCATTTGATTTCAATCCTCGCGTGGCACCATAATAACGTCAAATGGGACATGTTTGACTAAACAAAAAGGTTCGGTTGTGCTTAACGAAGAAGGAAAACTCGTTTGTACGTTGTAGGATCAATTGGAGGCCAATTTGGGTGCAATCCGAGAATACAAGGATTTGAGTGACCAAATGGACTCCGCTTGGTTTCTAACTCGCGTTGCACCATAATAACGTCAAATAGGACATTTTTGAATCATCAAACAAGTTCGGTTGTGCTTAAAGAAGAAGAAAAACTCGTTTGTACGTTGTATGCTCAATTGGAGGCCAATATGGGTGCAATCCGAGAATACAAGTATTTGAGCGACCAAATGGACTCCATTTGATTTCAATCCTCACGTGGCACCATAATAACGTCAAATGGAACATGTTTGACTAAACAAAAAGGTTCGGTTGTGCTTAACGAAGAAGGAAAACTCGTTTGTACGTTGTAGGCTCATTTGGAGGCCAATTTGGGTGCAATCCGAGAATACAAGGATTTGAGTGACCAAATGGACTCCGCTTGGTTTCTAACTCGCGTGGCACCATAATAACGTCAAATGGGACATGTTTGACTCAACAAACAAGTTCGGTTTTGCTTAACGAAGAAGTAAAACTCGTTTGTACGTTGTAGGCTCAATTGGAGGCCAATTTGGGTGCAATCCGAGAATACAAGGATTTAAGTGACCAAATGGGCTCCGCTTGGTTTTTAACTCACGTGGCACCATAATAATGTCAAATGGGACATGTTTGAATCAACAAACAAGTTCGTTTTTGCTTAACGAAGAAGGAAAACTCGTTTGTACGTTGTAGGCTCAATTGGAGGCCAATTTGGGTGCAATCCGAGAATACAAGTATTTGAGTGACCAAATGGACTCCATTTGATTTCAATCCTCGCTTGGCACCATAATAACGTCAAATGGGACATGTTTGACTAAACAAAAAGGTTCGGTTGTGCTAAACGAAGAAGGAAAACTCGTTTGTACGTTGTAGGCTCAATTGGAGGCCAATTTGGGTGCAATCCGAGAATACAAGGATTTGAGTTACCAAATGGACTCCGCTTGGTTTCTAAATCGTGTTGAACCATAATAACGTCAAATGGGAAATTTTTGGCTCAACAAACAAGTTCGGTTGTGCTTAAAGAAGAAGGAAAACTCGTTTGTACGTTGTATGCTTAATTGGAGGCCAATATGGGTGCAATCCGAGAATACAAGTATTTGAGTGACCAAATGGACTCCATTTGATTTCAATCCTCACGTGGCACCATAATAACGTCAAATGGGACATTTTTGACTAAACAAAAAGGTTTGGTTGTGCTTAACGAAGAAGGAAAACTCGTTTGTACGTTGTATGCTCAATTGGAGGCCAATTTGGGTGCAATCCAAGAATACAAGGATTTGAGTGACCAAATGGACTCCGTTTGATTTCAATCCTCGTGTGGTACCATATTAACGTCAAATGGGACATGTTTGATTCAACAAACAAGTTCGGTTGTGCTTAAATAAGAAGGAAAACTCGTTTGTACGTTGTATGCTCAATTGGAGGCCAATTTGGGTGCAATCAGAGAATACAAGTATTTGAGTGACCAAATGGACTCCATTTGATTTCAATCCTCACGAGGCACCATAATAACCTAAAATGGGACATGTTTGACTCAACAAAAAGGTTCGGTTGTGCTTAACGAAGAAGGAAAACTCGTTTGTACGTTGTAGGCTCAATTGGAGGCCAATTTGGGTGCAATCCGAGACTACAAGGATTTGAGTGACCAAATGGACTCCGCTTGGTTTCTAACTCGCGTGGCACCATAATAATGTCAAATGGGACATGTTTTTCTAAACAAACAAGTTCGGTTGTGCTTAACGAAGAAGGAAAACTCGTTTGAACGTTGTATGCTTAATTGGAGGCCAATTTGGGTGCAATCCGAGAATACAAGGATTTGAGTGACCAAATGGACTCCGTTTGATTTCAATACTCGCGTGGCACCATATTAACGTCAAATGGGACATGTTTGACTCAACAAACAAGTTCGGTTGTGCTTAAAGAAGAAGGAAAACTCGTTTGTACGTTGTATGCCCAATTGGAGGCCAATTTGGGTGCAATCAGAGAATACAAGTATTTGAGTGACCAAATGGACTCCATTTGATTTCAATCCTCGCGAGGCACCATAATAACCTAAAATGGGACATGTTTGACTCAACAAAAAGGTTCGGTTGTGCTTAACGAAGAAGGAACACTCGTTTGTACGTTGTAGGCTCAATTGGAGGCCAATTTGGGTGCAAT
This sequence comes from Berberis vulgaris, assembly GCA_963556465.1. Classification (NCBI taxonomy): domain Eukaryota; kingdom Viridiplantae; phylum Streptophyta; class Magnoliopsida; order Ranunculales; family Berberidaceae; genus Berberis; species Berberis vulgaris. Next base: position 49,447,371 of record OY747127.1, read on the forward strand.
CCGAGACTACAAATATTTGAGTGACCAAATGGACTCCATTTGATTTCAATCCTCGCGTGGCACCATAATAACGTCAAATGGGACATGTTTGACCAAACAAAAAGGTTCGGTTGTGCTTAACGAAGAAGGAAAACTCGTTTGTACGTTGTAGGCTCCATTGGAGGCCAATTTGGGTGCAATCCGAGAATACAAGGATTTGAGTGACCAAATGGACTCCGCTTGGTTTCTAACTCGCGTTGAGCCATAATAACGTCAAATGGGAAATTTTTGGCTCGACAAACAAATTCGGTTGTGCTTAAAGAAGAAGGAAAACTCGTTTGTACGTTGTATGCTTAATTGGAGGCCAATATGGGTGCAATCCGAGAATACAAGTATTTGAGTGACCAAATGGACTCCATTTGATTTCAATCCTCACGTGGCACCATAATAACGTCAATAGGGACATGTTTGACTAAACAAAAAGGTTCGGTTGTGCTTAACGAAGAAGGAAAACTCGTTTGTACGTTGTATGCTCAATTGGAGGCCAATTTGGGTGCAATCCAAGAATACAAGGATTTGAGTGACCAAATGGACTCCGTTTGATTTCAATCCTCGTGTGGTACCATATTAACGTCAAATGGGACATGTTTGATTCAACAAACAAGTTCGGTTGTGCTTAAATAAGAAGGAAAACTCGTTTGTACGTTGTATGCTCAATTGGAGGCCAATTTGGGTGCAATCAGAGAATACAAGTATTTGAGTGACCAAATGGACTCCATTTGATTTCAATCCTCGCGTGGCATCATAATAACGTCAAATGGGACATGTTTGACTCAACAAAAAGGTTCGGATGTGCTTAACGAAGAAGGAAAACTCGTTTGTACGTTGTAGGCTCAATTGGAGGCCAATTTGGGTGCAATCCGAGAATACAAGGATTTGAGTGACCAAATGGACTCAGCTTGGTTTCTAACTCACGTGGCACCATAATAACGTCAAATGGAACATGTTTGACTCAAAAAAACAAGTTCGTTTGTGCTTAACGAAGAAGGAAAACTCGTTTGTACGTTGTAGGCTCAATTGGAGGCCAATTTGAGTGCAATCCGAGAATACAAGGATTTGAGTGACCAAATGGACTCCGATTGGTTTCTAACTCGCGTGGCACCATAATAATGTCAAATGGGACATGTTTGTCTAAACAAAAAAGTTCGGTTGTGCTTAACGAAGAAGGAAAACTCGTTTGTACGTTGTATGCTTAATTGGAGGCCAATTTGGGTGCAATCCGAGAATACAAGGATTTGAGTGACCAAATTGACTCCGTTTGATTTAAATCCTCGCGTGGCACCATATTAATGTCAAATGGGACATGTTTGACTCAACAAACAAGTTCGGTTGTGCTTAAAGAAGAAGGAAAACTCGTTTGTACGTTGTATGCTCAATTGGATGCCAATTTGGGTGCAATCCGAGAATACAAGTATTTGAGTGACCAAATGGACTCCATTTAATTTCAATCCTCGCGAGGCACCATAATAACCTAAAATGGGACATGTTTGACTCAAAAAATTGGTTCGGTTGTGCTTAACGAAGAAGGAAAACTCGTTTGTACGTTGTAGGCTCAATTGGAGGCCAATTTGGGTGCAATCCGAGAATACAAGTATTTGAGTGACCAAATGGAATCTATTTGATTTCAATCCTCGCGTGGCACCATAATAACGTCAAATGGGACATGTTTGACTAAAAGAAAAGGTTCGGTTGTGCTTAACGAAGAAGGAAAACTCGTTTGTACGTTGTAGGCTCAATTGGAGGCCAATTTGGGTGCAATCCGAGAATACAAGGATTTGAGTGACCAAATGGACTCCGCTTGGTTTCTAACTCGCGTTGAACAATATTAACGTAAAATGGGAAATTTTTGGCTCAACAAACAAGTTCGGTTGTGCTTAAAGAAGAAGGAAAACTCGTTTGTACGTTGTATGCTTAATTGGAGGCCAATTTGGGTGCAATCAGAGAATACAAGTATTTGAGTGACCAAATGGACTCCATTTGATTTCAATCCTCACGTGGCATCATAATAACGTCTAATGGGACATGTTTGACTCAACAAAAAGGTTCGGATGTGCTTAACGATGAAGGAAAACTCGTTTGTACGTTGTAGGCTCAATTGGAGGCCAATTTGGGTGCAATCCGAGAATACAAGGATTTGAGTGACCAAATGGACTCCGCTTGGTTTCTAACTCGCATGGCACCATAATAACGTCAAATGGGACATGTTTGACTCAACAAACAAGTTCGGTTGTGCTTAACGAAGAAGAAAAACTCGTTTGTACGTTGTATGCTCAATTGGAGGCCAATTTGGGTGCAATCCGAGAATACAAGGATTTGAGTGACCAAATGGACTCCGTTTGATTTCAATCCACGTGTGGCACCATATTAACGTCAAATTGGACATGTTTGACTCAACAAACAAGTTCGGTTGGGCTTAAAGAAGAAGCAAAACTCGTATGTACGTTGTATGCTCAATTGGAGGCCAATTTGGGTGCAATCTGAGAATACAAGTATTTGTGTGACCAAATGGACTCCATTTGATTTCAATCCTCACGTGGCACCAGAATAATGTCAAATGGGACTTTTTTGACTCAACAAAAAGGTTCGGTTGTGCTTAACGAATAAGGAAAACTCGTTTGTACGTTGTAGGATCAATTGGAGGCCAATTTGGGTGCAATCCGAGAATACAAGGATTTGAGTGACCAAATGGACTCCGCTTGGTTTCTAACTCGCGTTGCACCATAATAACGTCAAATAGGACATTTTTGAATCATCAAACAAGTTCGGTTGTGCTTAAAGAAGAAGAAAAACTCGTTTGTACGTTGTATGCTCAATTGGAGGCCAATATGGGTACAATCCGAGAATACAAGTATTTGAGCGACCAAATGGACTCCATTTGATTTCAATCCTCACGTGGCACCATAATAACGTCAAATGGAACATGTTTGACTAAACAAAAAGGTTCGGTTGTGCTTAACGAAAAGGAAAACTCGTTTGTACGTTGTAGGCTCAATTGGAGGCCAATTTGGGTGCAATCCGAGAATACAAGGATTTGAGTGACCAAATGGACTCCGCTTGGTTTATAACTCGCGTGGCACCATAATAACGTCAAATGGGACATGTTTGACTCAACAAACAAGTTCGGTTTTGCTTAACGAAGAAGTAAAACTCGTTTGTACGTTGTAGGCTCAATTGGAGGCCAATTTGGGTGCAATCCGAGAATACAAGGATTTAAGTGACCAAATGGACTCCGCTTGGTTTCTAACTCGCGTGGCACCATAATAATGTCAAATGGGACATGTTTGAATCAACAAACAAGTTCGTTTGTGCTTAACGAAGAAGGAAAACTCGTTTGTACGTTGTAGGCTCAATTGGAGGCCAATTTGGGTGCAATCCGAGAATACAAGTATTTGAGTGACCAAATGGACTCCATTTGATTTCAATCCTCGCTTGGCACCATAATAACGTCAAATGGGACATGTTTGACTAAACAAAAAGGTTCGGTTGTGCTAAACGAAGAAGGAAAACTCGTTTGTACGTTGTAGGCTCAATTGGAGGCCAATTTGGGTGCAATCCGAGAATACAAGGATTTGAGTTACCAAATGGATTCCGCTTGGTTTCTAAATCGTGTTGAACCATAATAACGTCAAATGGCAAATTTTTGGCTCAACAAACAAGTTCGGTTGTGCTTAAAGAAGAAGGAAAACTCGTTTGTACGTTGTATGCTCAATTGGAGGCCAATTTGGGTGCAATCCAAGAATACAAGGATTTGAGTGACCAAATGGACTCCGTTTGATTTCAATCCTCATGTGGCACCATATTAACATCAAATGGGACATGTTTGACTCAACAAACAAGTTCGGTCGTGCTTAAATAAGAAGGAAAACTCGTTTGTACGTTGTATGCTCAATTGGAGGCCAATTTGGGTGCAATCAGAGAATACAACAATTTGAGTGACCAAATCGACTCCATTTGATTTCAATCCTCGAGTGGCATCATAATAACCTCAAATGGGACATGTTTGACTCAACAAAAAGGTTCGGATGTGCTTAACGAAGAAGGAAAACTCGTTTGTACGTTGTAGGCTCAATTGGAGGCCAATTTGGGTGCAATCCGAGAATACAAGGATTTGAGTGACCAAATGGACTCAGCTTGGTTTCTAACTCGCGTGGCACCATAATAACGTCAAATGGAACATGTTTGACTCAAAAAACAAGTTCGGTTGTGCTTAAGGAAGAAGGAAAACTCGTTTGTACGTTGTATGCTCAATTGGAGGCCAATTTGGGTGCAATCCAAGAATACAAGGATTTGAGTGACCAAATGGACTCCGCTTGGTTTCTAACTCACGTGGCACCATAATAACGTCAAATGGGACATGTTTGACTCAAAAAAAAGGTTTGGTTGTGCTTAACGAAGAAGGAAAACTCGTTTGTACGTTGAAGGCTCAATTGGAGGCCAATTTGAGTGCAATCCGAGAATACAAGGATTTGAGTGACCAAATGGACTCCGCTTGGTTTCTAACTCGCGTGGCACCATAATAATGTCAAATGGGACATGTTTTTCTAAACAAAAAAGTTTGGTTGTTCTTAACGAAGAAGGAAAACTCGTTTGTACGTTGTATGCTTAATTGGAGGCCAATTTGGGTGCAATCCGAGAATACAAGGATTTGAGTGACCAAATGGACTCCGTTTGATTTCAATACTCGCGTGGCACCATATTAACGTCAAATGGGACATGTTTGACTCAACAAACAAGTTCGGTTGTGCTTAAAGAAGAAGGAAAACTCGTTTGTACGTTGTATGCTCAATTGGAGGCCAATTTGGGTGCAATCAGAGAATACAAGTATTTGAGTGACCAAATGGACTCCATTTGATTTCAATCCTCACGAGGCACCATAATAAACTAAAATGGGACATGTTTGACTCAACAAAAAGGTTCGGTTGTGCTTAACGAAGAAGTAAAACTCGTTTGTACGTTGTAGGCTCAATTGGAGGCCAATTTGGGTGCAATCCGAGAATACAAGTATTTGAGTGACCAAATGGACTCCATTTGATTTCAATCCTCGCGTGGCACCATAATAACGTCAAATGGGACATGTTTGACTAAACAAAAAGGTTCGGTTGTGCTTAACGAAGAAGGAAAACTCGTTTGTACGTTGTAGGATCAATTGGAGGCCAATTTGGGTGCAATCCGAGAATACAAGGATTTGAGTGACCAAATGGACTCCGCTTGGTTTCTAACTCGCGTTGCACCATAATAACGTCAAATAGGACATTTTTGAATCATCAAACAAGTTCGGTTGTGCTTAAAGAAGAAGAAAAACTCGTTTGTACGTTGTATGCTCAATTGGAGGCCAATATGGGTGCAATCCGAGAATACAAGTATTTGAGCGACCAAATGGACTCCATTTGATTTCAATCCTCACGTGGCACCATAATAACGTCAAATGGAACATGTTTGACTAAACAAAAAGGTTCGGTTGTGCTTAACGAAGAAGGAAAACTCGTTTGTACGTTGTAGGCTCATTTGGAGGCCAATTTGGGTGCAATCCGAGAATACAAGGATTTGAGTGACCAAATGGACTCCGCTTGGTTTCTAACTCGCGTGGCACCATAATAACGTCAAATGGGACATGTTTGACTCAATAAACAAGTTCGGTTTTGCTTAACGAAGAAGTAAAACTCGTTTGTACGTTGTAGGCTCAATTGGAGGCCAATTTGGGTGCAATCCGAGAATACAAGGATTTAAGTGACCAAATGGGCTCCGCTTGGTTTTTAACTCACGTGGCACCATAATAATGTCAAATGGGACATGTTTGAATCAACAAACAAGTTCGTTTGTGCTTAACGAAGAAGGAAAACTCGTTTGTACGTTGTAGGCTCAATTGGAGGCCAATTTGGGTGCAATCCGAGAATACAAGTATTTGAGTGACCAAATGGACTCCATTTGATTTCAATCCTCGCTTGGCACCATAATAACGTCAAATGGGACATGTTTGACTAAACAAAAAGGTTCGGTTGTGCTAAACGAAGAAGGAAAACTCGTTTGTACGTTGTAGGCTCAATTGGAGGCCAATTTGGGTGCAATCCGAGAATACAAGGATTTGAGTTACCAAATGGACTCCGCTTGGTTTCTAAATCGTGTTGAACCATAATAACGTCAAATGGGAAATTTTTGGCTCAACAAACAAGTTCGGTTGTGCTTAAAGAAGAAGGAAAACTCGTTTGTACGTTGTATGCTTAATTGGAGGCCAATATGGGTGCAATCCGAGAATACAAGTATTTGAGTGACCAAATGGACTCCATTTGATTTCAATCCTCACGTGGCACCATAATAACGTCAAATGGGACATTTTTGACTAAACAAAAAGGTTTGGTTGTGCTTAACGAAGAAGGAAAACTCGTTTGTACGTTGTATGCTCAATTGGAGGCCAATTTGGGTGCAATCCAAGAATACAAGGATTTGAGTGACCAAATGGACTCCGTTTGATTTCAATCCTCGTGTGGTACCATATTAACGTCAAATGGGACATGTTTGATTCAACAAACAAGTTCGGTTGTGCTTAAATAAGAAGGAAAACTCGTTTGTACGTTGTATGCTCAATTGGAGGCCAATTTGGGTGCAATCAGAGAATACAAGTATTTGAGTGACCAAATGGACTCCATTTGATTTCAATCCTCGCGAGGCACCATAATAACCTAAAATGGGACATGTTTGACTCAACAAAAACTTTCGGTTGTGCTTAACGAAGAAGGAAAACTCGTTTGTACGTTGTAGGCTCAATTGGAGGCCAATTTGGGTGCAATCCGAGACTACAAGGATTTGAGTGACCAAATGGACTCCGCTTGGTTTCTAACTCGCGTGGCACCATAATAATGTGAAATGGGACATGTTTTTCTAAACAAACAAGTTCGGTTGTGCTTAACGAAGAAGGAAAACTCGTTTGAACGTTGTATGCTTAATTGGAGGCCAATTTGGGTGCAATCCGAGAATACAAGGATTTGAGTGACCAAATGGACTCCGTTTGATTTCAATACTCGCGTGGCACCATATTAACGTCAAATGGGACATGTTTGACTCAACAAACAAGTTCGGTTGTGCTTAAAGAAGAAGGAAAACTCGTTTGTACGTTGTATGCTCAATTGGAGGCCAATTTGGGTGCAATCAGAGAATACAAGTATTTGAGTGACCAAATGGACTCCATTTGATTTCAATCCTCGCGAGGCACCATAATAACCTAAAATGGGACATGTTTGACTCAACAAAAAGGTTCGGTTGTGCTTAACGAAGAAGGAACACTCGTTTGTACGTTGTAGGCTCAATTGGAGGCCAATTTGGGTGCAATCCGAGACTACAAATATTTGAGTGACCAAATGGACTCCATTTGATTTCAATCCTCGCGTGGCACCATAATAACGTCAAATGGGACATGTTTGACCAAACAAAAAGGTTCGGTTGTGCTTAACGAAGAAGGAAAACTCGTTTGTACGTTGTAGGCTCCATTGGAGGCCAATTTGGGTGCAATCCGAGAATACAAGGATTTGAGTGACCAAATGGACTCCGCTTGGTTTCTAACTCGCGTTGAACCATAATAACGTCAAATGGGAAATTTTTGGCTCGACAAACAAATTCGGTTGTGCTTAAAGAAGAAGGAAAACTCGTTTGTACGTTGTATGCTTAATTGGAGGCCAATATGGGTGCAATCCGAGAATACAAGTATTTGAGTGACCAAATGGACTCCATTTGATTTCAATCCTCACGTGGCACCATAATAACGTCAATAGGGACATGTTTGACTAAACAAAAAGGTTCGGTTGTGCTTAACGAAGAAGGAAAACTCGTTTGTACGTTGTATGCTCAATTGGAGGCCAATTTGGGTGCAATCCAAGAATACAAGGATTTGAGTGACCAAATGGACTCCGTTTGATTTCAATCCTCGTGTGGTACCATATTAACGTCAAATGGGACATGTTTGATTCAACAAACAAGTTCGGTTGTGCTTAAATAAGAAGGAAAACTCGTTTGTACGTTGTATGCTCAATTGGAGGCCAATTTGGGTGCAATCAGAGAATACAAGTATTTGAGTGACCAAATGGACTCCATTTGATTTCAATCCTCGCGTGGCATCATAATAACGTCAAATGGGACATGTTTGACTCAACAAAAAGGTTCGGATGTGCTTAACGAAGAAGGAAAACTCGTTTGTACGTTGTAGGCTCAATTGGAGGCCAATTTGGGTGCAATCCGAGAATACAAGGATTTGAGTGACCAAATGGACTCAGCTTGGTTTCTAACTCACGTGGCACCATAATAACGTCAAATGGAACATGTTTGACTCAAAAAACAAGTTCGTTTGTGCTTAACGAAGAAGGAAAACTCGTTTGTACGTTGTAGGCTCAATTGGAGGCCAATTTGAGTGCAATCCGAGAATACAAGGATTTGAGTGACCAAATGGACTCCGATTGGTTTCTAACTCGCGTGGCACCATAATAATGTCAAATGGGACATGTTTGTCTAAACAAAAAAGTTCGGTTGTGCTTAACGAAGAAGGAAAACTCGTTTGTACGTTGTATGCTCAATTGGAGGCCAATTTGGGTGCAATCCGAGAATACAAGGATTTGAGTGACCAAATGGACTCCGTTTGATTTCAATCCACGTGTGGCACCATATTAACGTCAAATTGGACATGTTTGACTCAACAAACAAGTTCGGTTGGGCTTAAAGAAGAAGCAAAACTCGTATGTACGTTGTATGCTCAATTGGAGGCCAATTTGGGTGCAATCTGAGAATACAAGTATTTGTGTGACCAAATGGACTCCATTTGATTTCAATCCTCACGTGGCACCAGAATAATGTCAAATGGGACTTTTTTGACTCAACAAAAAGGTTCGGTTGTGCTTAACGAATAAGGAAAACTCGTTTGTACGTTGTAGGATCAATTGGAGGCCAATTTGGGTGCAATCCGAGAATACAAGGATTTGAGTGACCAAATGGACTCCGCTTGGTTTCTAACTCGCGTTGCACCATAATAACGTCAAATAGGACATTTTTGAATCATCAAACAAGTTCGGTTGTGCTTAAAGAAGAAGAAAAACTCGTTTGTACGTTGTATGCTCAATTGGAGGCCAATATGGGTGCAATCCGAGAATACAAGTATTTGAGCGACCAAATGGACTCCATTTGATTTCAATCCTCACGTGGCACCATAATAACGTCAAATGGAACATGTTTGACTAAAAAAAAAGGTTCGGTTGTGCTTAACGAAGAAGGAAAACTCGTTTGTACGTTGTAGGCTCAATTGGAGGCCAATTTGGGTGCAATCCGAGAATACAAGGATTTGAGTGACCAAATGGACTCCGCTTGGTTTATAACTCGCGTGGCACCATAATAACGTCAAATGGGACATGTTTGACTCAACAAACAAGTTCGGTTTTGCTTAACGAAGAAGTAAAACTCGTTTGTACGTTGTAGGCTCAATTGGAGGCCAATTTGGGTGCAATCCGAGAATACAAGGATTTAAGTGACCAAATGGACTCCGCTTGGTTTCTAACTCGCGTGGCACCATAATAATGTCAAATGGGACATGTTTGAATCAACAAACAAGTTCGTTTGTGCTTAACGAAGAAGGAAAACTCGTTTGTACGTTGTAGGCTCAATTGGAGGCCAATTTGGGTGCAATCCGAGAATACAAGTATTTGAGTGACCAAATGGACTCCATTTGATTTCAATCCTCGCTTGGCACCATAATAACGTCAAATGGGACATGTTTGACTAAACAAAAAGGTTCGGTTGTGCTAAACGAAGAAGGAAAACTCGTTTGTACGTTGTAGGCTCAATTGGAGGCCAATTTGGGTGCAATCCGAGAATACAAGGATTTGAGTTACCAAATGGACTCCGCTTGGTTTCTAAATCGTGTTGAACCATAATAACGTCAAATGGCAAATTTTTGGCTCAACAAACAAGTTCGGTTGTGCTTAAAGAAGAAGGAAAACTCGTTTGTACGTTGTATGCTCAATTGGAGGCCAATTTGGGTGCAATCCAAGAATACAAGGATTTGAGTGACCAAATGGACTCCGTTTGATTTCAATCCTCGTGTGGCACCATATTAACATCAAATGGGACATGTTTGACTCAACAAACAAGTTCGGTCGTGCTTAAATAAGAAGGAAAACTCGTTTGTACGTTGTATGCTCAATTGGAGGCCAATTTGGGTGCAATCAGAGAATACAACAATTTGAGTGACCAAATCGACTCCATTTGATTTCAATCCTCGAGTGGCATCATAATAACCTCAAATGGGACATGTTTGACTCAACAAAAAGGTTCGGATGTGCTTAACGAAGAAGGAAAACTCGTTTGTACGTTGTAGGCTCAATTGGAGGCCAATTTGGGTGCAATCCGAGAATACAAGGATTTGAGTGACCAAATGGACTCAGCTTGGTTTCTAACTCGCGTGGCGCCATAATAACGTCAAATGGAACATGTTTGACTCAAAAAACAAGTTCGGTTGTGCTTAAGGAAGAAGGAAAACTCGTTTGTACGTTGTATGCTCAATTGGAGGCCAATTTGGGTGCAATCCAAGAATACAAGGATTTGAGTGACCAAATGGACTCCGCTTGGTTTCTAACTCACGTGGCACCATAATAACGTCAAATGGGACATGTTTGACTCAAAAAAAAGGTTTGGTTGTGCTTAACGAAGAAGGAAAACTCGTTTGTACGTTGAAGGCTCAATTGGAGGCCAATTTGAGTGCAATCCGAGAATACAAGGATTTGAGTGACCAAATGGACTCCGCTTGGTTTCTAACTCGCGTGGCACCATAATAATGTCAAATGGGACATGTTTGTCTAAACAAAAAAGTTCGGTTGTTCTTAACGAAGAAGGAAAACTCGTTTGTACGTTGTATGCTTAATTGGAGGCCAATTTGGGTGCAATTCGAGAATACAAGGATTTGAGTGACCAAATGGACTCCGTTTGATTTCAATACTCGCGTGGCACCATATTAACGTCAAATGGGACATGTTTGACTCAACAAACAAGTTCGGTTGTGCTTAAAGAAGAAGGAAAACTCGTTTGTACGTTGTATGCTCAATTGGAGGCCAATTTGGGTGCAATCAGAGAATACAAGTATTTGAGTGACCAAATGGACTCCATTTGATTTCAATCCTCACGAGGCACCATAATAAACTAAAATGGGACATGTTTGACTCAACAAAAAGGTTCGGTTGTGCTTAACGAAGAAGTAAAACTCGTTTGTACGTTGTAGGCTCAATTGGAGGCCAATTTGGGTGCAATCCGAGAATACAAGTATTTGAGTGACCAAATGGACTCCATTTGATTTCAATCCTCGCGTGGCACCATAATAACGTCAAATGGGACATGTTTGACTAAACAAAAAGGTTCGGTTGTGCTTAACGAAGAAGGAAAACTCGTTTGTACGTTGTAGGATCAATTGGAGGCCAATTTGGGTGCAATCCGAGAATACAAGGATTTGAGTGACCAAATGGACTCCGCTTGGTTTCTAACTCGCGTTGCACCATAATAACGTCAAATAGGACATTTTTGAATCATCAAACAAGTTCGGTTGTGCTTAAAGAAGAAGAAAAACTCGTTTGTACGTTGTATGCTCAATTGGAGGCCAATATGGGTGCAATCCGAGAATACAAGTATTTGAGCGACCAAATGGACTCCATTTGATTTCAATCCTCACGTGGCACCATAATAACGTCAAATGGAACATGTTTGACTAAACAAAAAGGTTCGGTTGTGCTTAACGAAGAAGGAAAACTCGTTTGTACGTTGTAGGCTCATTTGGAGGCCAATTTGGGTGCAATCCGAGAATACAAGGATTTGAGTGACCAAATGGACTCCGCTTGGTTTCTAACTCGCGTGGCACCATAATAACGTCAAATGGGACATGTTTGACTCAATAAACAAGTTCGGTTTTGCTTAACGAAGAAGTAAAACTCGTTTGTACGTTGTAGGCTCAATTGGAGGCCAATTTGGGTGCAATCCGAGAATACAAGGATTTAAGTGACCAAATGGGCTCCGCTTGGTTTTTAACTCACGTGGCACCATAATAATGTCAAATGGGACATGTTTGAATCAACAAACAAGTTCGTTTGTGCTTAACGAAGAAGGAAAACTCGTTTGTACGTTGTAGGCTCAATTGGAGGCCAATTTGGGTGCAATCCGAGAATACAAGTATTTGAGTGACCAAATGGACTCCATTTGATTTCAATCCTCGCTTGGCACCATAATAACGTCAAATGGGACATGTTTGACTAAACAAAAAGGTTCGGTTGTGCTAAACGAAGAAGGAAAACTCGTTTGTACGTTGTAGGCTCAATTGGAGGCCAATTTGGGTGCAATCCGAGAATACAAGGATTTGAGTTACCAAATGGACTCCGCTTGGTTTCTAAATCGTGTTGAACCATAATAACGTCAAATGGGAAATTTTTGGCTCAACAAACAAGTTCGGTTGTGCTTAAAGAAGAAGGAAAACTCGTTTGTACGTTGTATGCTTAATTGGAGGCCAATATGGGTGCAATCCGAGAATACAAGTATTTGAGTGACCAAATGGACTCCATTTGATTTCAATCCTCACGTGGCACCATAATAACGTCAAATGGGACATTTTTGACTAAACAAAAAGGTTTGGTTGTGCTTAACGAAGAAGGAAAACTCGTTTGTACGTTGTATGCTCAATTGGAGGCCAATTTGGGTGCAATCCAAGAATACAAGGATTTGAGTGACCAAATGGACTCCGTTTGATTTCAATCCTCGTGTGGTACCATATTAACGTCAAATGGGACATGTTTGATTCAACAAACAAGTTCGGTTGTGCTTAAATAAGAAGGAAAACTCGTTTGTACGTTGTATGCTCAATTGGAGGCCAATTTGGGTGCAATCAGAGAATACAAGTATTTGAGTGACCAAATGGACTCCATTTGATTTCAATCCTCGCGAGGCACCATAATAACCTAAAATGGGACATGTTTGACTCAACAAAAACTTTCGGTTGTGCTTAACGAAGAAGGAAAACTCGTTTGTACGTTGTAGGCTCAATTGGAGGCCAATTTGGGTGCAATCCGAGACTACAAGGATTTGAGTGACCAAATGGACTCCGCTTGGTTTCTAACTCGCGTGGCACCATAATAATGTGAAATGGGACATGTTTTTCTAAACAAACAAGTTCGGTTGTGCTTAACGAAGAAGGAAAACTCGTTTGAACGTTGTATGCTTAATTGGAGGCCAATTTGGGTGCAATCCGAGAATACAAGGATTTGAGTGACCAAATGGACTCCGTTTGATTTCAATACTCGCGTGGCACCATATTAACGTCAAATGGGACATGTTTGACTCAACAAACAAGTTCGGTTGTGCTTAAAGAAGAAGGAAAACTCGTTTGTACGTTGTATGCTCAATTGGAGGCCAATTTGGGTGCAATCAGAGAATACAAGTATTTGAGTGACCAAATGGACTCCATTTGATTTCAATCCTCGCGAGGCACCATAATAACCTAAAATGGGACATGTTTGACTCAACAAAAAGGTTCGGTTGTGCTTAACGAAGAAGGAACACTCGTTTGTACGTTGTAGGCTCAATTGGATGCCAATTTGGGTGCAATCCGAGACTACAAATATTTGAGTGACCAAATGGACTCCATTTGATTTCAATCCTCGCGTGGCACCATAATAACGTCAAATGGGACATGTTTGACCAAACAAAAAGGTTCGGTTGTGCTTAACGAAGAAGGAAAACTCGTTTGTACGTTGTAGGCTCCATTGGAGGCCAATTTGGGTGCAATCCGAGAATACAAGGATTTGAGTGACCAAATGGACTCCGCTTGGTTTCTAACTCGCGTTGAACCATAATAACGTCAAATGGGAAATTTTTGGCTCGACAAACAAATTCGGTTGTGCTTAAAGAAGAAGGAAAACTCGTTTGTACGTTGTATGCTTAATTGGAGGCCAATATGGGTGCAATCCGAGAATACAAGTATTTGAGTGACCAAATGGACTCCATTTGATTTCAATCCTCACGTGGCACCATAATAACGTCAATAGGGACATGTTTGACTAAACAAAAAGGTTCGGTTGTGCTTAACGAAGAAGGAAAACTCGTTTGTACGTTGTATGCTCAATTGGAGGCCAATTTGGGTGCAATCCAAGAATACAAGGATTTGAGTGACCAAATGGACTCCGTTTGATTTCAATCCTCGTGTGGTACCATATTAACGTCAAATGGGACATGTTTGATTCAACAAACAAGTTCGGTTGTGCTTAAATAAGAAGGAAAACTCGTTTGTACGTTGTATGCTCAATTGGAGGCCAATTTGGGTGCAATCAGAGAATACAAGTATTTGAGTGACCAAATGGACTCCATTTGATTTCAATCCTCGCGAGGCACCATAATAACCTAAAATGGGACATGTTTGACTCAACAAAAACTTTCGGTTGTGCTTAACGAAGAAGGAAAACTCGTTTGTACGTTGTAGGCTCAATTGGAGGCCAATTTGGGTGCAATCCGAGACTACAAGGATTTGAGTGACCAAATGGACTCCGCTTGGTTTCTAACTCGCGTGGCACCATAATAATGTGAAATGGGACATGTTTTTCTAAACAAACAAGTTCGGTTGTGCTTAACGAAGAAGGAAAACTCGTTTGAACGTTGTATGCTTAATTGGAGGCCAATTTGGGTGCAATCCGAGAATACAAGGATTTGAGTGACCAAATGGACTCCGTTTGATTTCAATACTCGCGTGGCACCATATTAACGTCAAATGGGACATGTTTGACTCAACAAACAAGTTCGGTTGTGCTTAAAGAAGAAGGAAAACTCGTTTGTACGTTGTATGCTCAATTGGAGGCCAATTTGGGTGCAATCAGAGAATACAAGTATTTGAGTGACCAAATGGACTCCATTTGATTTCAATCCTCGCGAGGCACCATAATAACCTAAAATGGGACATGTTTGACTCAACAAAAAGGTTCGGTTGTGCTTAACGAAGAAGGAACACTCGTTTGTACGTTGTAGGCTCAATTGGATGCCAATTTGGGTGCAATCCGAGACTACAAATATTTGAGTGACCAAATGGACTCCATTTGATTTCAATCCTCGCGTGGCACCATAATAACGTCAAATGGGACATGTTTGACCAAACAAAAAGGTTCGGTTGTGCTTAACGAAGAAGGAAAACTCGTTTGTACGTTGTAGGCTCCATTGGAGGCCAATTTGGGTGCAATCCGAGAATACAAGGATTTGAGTGACCAAATGGACTCCGCTTGGTTTCTAACTCGCGTTGAACCATAATAACGTCAAATGGGAAATTTTTGGCTCGACAAACAAATTCGGTTGTGCTTAAAGAAGAAGGAAAACTCGTTTGTACGTTGTATGCTTAATTGGAGGCCAATATGGGTGCAATCCGAGAATACAAGTATTTGAGTGACCAAATGGACTCCATTTGATTTCAATCCTCACGTGGCACCATAATAACGTCAATAGGGACATGTTTGACTAAACAAAAAGGTTCGGTTGTGCTTAACGAAGAAGGAAAACTCGTTTGTACGTTGTATGCTCAATTGGAGGCCAATTTGGGTGCAATCCAAGAATACAAGGATTTGAGTGACCAAATGGACTCCGTTTGATTTCAATCCTCGTGTGGTACCATATTAACGTCAAATGGGACATGTTTGATTCAACAAACAAGTTCGGTTGTGCTTAAATAAGAAGGAAAACTCGTTTGTACGTTGTATGCTCAATTGGAGGCCAATTTGGGTGCAATCAGAGAATACAAGTATTTGAGTGACCAAATGGACTCCATTTGATTTCAATCCTCGCGTGGCATCATAATAACGTCAAATGGGACATGTTTGACTCAACAAAAAGGTTCGGATGTGCTTAACGAAGAAGGAAAACTCGTTTGTACGTTGTAGGCTCAATTGGAGGCCAATTTGGGTGCAATCCGAGAATACAAGGATTTGAGTGACCAAATGGACTCAGCTTGGTTTCTAACTCACGTGGCACCATAATAACGTCAAATGGAACATGTTTGACTCAAAAAACAAGTTCGTTTGTGCTTAACGAAGAAGGAAAACTCGTTTGTACGTTGTAGGCTCAATTGGAGGCCAATTTGAGTGCAATCCGAGAATACAAGGATTTGAGTGACCAAATGGACTCCGATTGGTTTCTAACTCGCGTGGCACCATAATAATGTCAAATGGGACATGTTTGTCTAAACAAAAAAGTTCGGTTGTGCTTAACGAAGAAGGAAAACTCGTTTGTACGTTGTATGCTTAATTGGAGGCCAATTTGGGTGCAATCCGAGAATACAAGGATTTGAGTGACCAAATTGACTCCGTTTGATTTAAATCCTCGCGTGGCACCATATTAATGTCAAATGGGACATGTTTGACTCAACAAACAAGTTCGGTTGTGCTTAAAGAAGAAGGAAAACTCGTTTGTACGTTGTATGCTTAATTGGAGGCCAATTTGGGTGCAATCAGAGAATACAAGTATTTGAGTGACCAAATGGACTCCATTTGATTTCAATCCTCGTGTGGCATCATAATAACGTCTAATGGGACATGTTTGACTCAACAAAAAGGTTCGGATGTGCTTAACGATGAAGGAAAACTCGTTTGTACGTTGTAGGCTCAATTGGAGGCCAATTTGGGTGCAATCCGAGAATACAAGGATTTGAGTGACCAAATGGACTCCGCTTGGTTTCTAACTCGCATGGCACCATAATAACGTCAAATGGGACATGTTTGACTCAACAAAAAAGTTCGTTTGTGCTTAACGAAGAAGAAAAACTCGTTTGTACGTTGTATGCTCAATTGGAGGCCAATTTGGGTGCAATCCGAGAATACAAGGATTTGAGTGACCAAATGGACTCCGTTTGATTTCAATCCACGTGTGGCACCATATTAACGTCAAATTGGACATGTTTGACTCAACAAACAAGTTCGGTTGGGCTTAAAGAAGAAGCAAAACTCGTATGTACGTTGTATGCTCAATTGGAGGCCAATTTGGGTGCAATCTGAGAATACAAGTATTTGTGTGACCAAATGGACTCCATTTGATTTCAATCCTCACGTGGAACCAGAATAATGTCAAATGGGACTTGTTTGACTCAACAAAAAGGTTCGGTTGTGCTTAACGAATAAGGAAAACTCGTTTGTACGTTGTAGGATCAATTGGAGGCCAATTTGGGTGCAATCCGAGAATACAAGGATTTGAGTGACCAAATGGACTCAGCTTGGTTTCTAACTCACGTGGCACCATAATAACGTCAAATGGAACATGTTTGACTCAAAAAACAAGTTCGTTTGTGCTTAACGAAGAAGGAAAACTCGTTTGTACGTTGTAGGCTCAATTGGAGGCCAATTTGAGTGCAATCCGAGAATACAAGGATTTGAGTGACCAAATGGACTCCGATTGGTTTCTAACTCGCGTGGCACCATAATAATGTCAAATGGGACATGTTTGTCTAAACAAAAAGTTCGGTTGTGCTTAACGAAGAAGGAAAACTCGTTTGTACGTTGTATGCTTAATTGGAGGCCAATTTGGGTGCAATCCGAGAATACAAGGATTTGAGTGACCAAATTGACTCCGTTTGATTTAAATCCTCGCGTGGCACCATATTAATGTCAAATGGGACATGTTTGACTCAACAAACAAGTTCGGTTGTGCTTAAAGAAGAAGGAAAACTCGTTTGTACGTTGTATGCTCAATTGGATGCCAATTTGGGTGCAATCCGAGAATACAAGTATTTGAGTGACCAAATGGACTCCATTTAATTTCAATCCTCGCGAGGCACCATAATAACCTAAAATGGGACATGTTTGACTCAAAAAATTGGTTCGGTTGTGCTTAACGAAGAAGGAAAACTCGTTTGTACGTTGTAGGCTCAATTGGAGGCCAATTTGGGTGCAATCCGAGAATACAAGTATTTGAGTGACCAAATGGAATCTATTTGATTTCAATCCTCGCGTGGCACCATAATAACGTCAAATGGGACATGTTTGACTAAAGAAAAAGGTTCGGTTGTGCTTAACGAAGAAGGAAAACTCGTTTGTACGTTGTAGGCTCAATTGGAGGCCAATTTGGGTGCAATCCGAGAATACAAGGATTTGAGTGACCAAATGGACCCCGCTTGGTTTCTAACTCGCGTTGAACAATATTAACGTAAAATGGGAAATTTTTGGCTCAACAAACAAGTTCGGTTGTGCTTAAAGAAGAAGGAAAACTCGTTTGTACGTTGTATGCTTAATTGGAGGCCAATTTGGATGCAATCAGAGAATACAAGTATTTGAGTGACCAAATGGACTCCATTTGATTTCAATCCTCGCGTGGCATCATAATAACGTCTAATGGGACATGTTTGACTCAACAAAAAGGTTCGGATGTGCTTAACGATGAAGGAAAACTCGTTTGTACGTTGTAGGCTCAATTGGAGGCCAATTTGGGTGCAATCCGAGAATACAAGGATTTGAGTGACCAAATGGACTCCGCTTGGTTTCTAACTCGCATGGCACCATAATAACGTCAAATGGGACATGTTTGACTCAACAAACAAGTTCGGTTGTGCTTAACGAAGAAGAAAAACTCGTTTGTACGTTGTATGCTCAATTGGAGGCCAATTTGGGTGCAATCCGAGAATACAAGGATTTGAGTGACCAAATGGACTCCGTTTGATTTCAATCCACGTGTGGCACCATATTAACGTCAAATTGGACATGTTTGACTCAACAAACAAGTTCGGTTGGGCTTAAAGAAGAAGCAAAACTCGTATGTACGTTGTATGCTCAATTGGAGGCCAATTTGGGTGCAATCTGAGAATACAAGTATTTGTGTGACCAAATGGACTCCATTTGATTTCAATCCTCACGTGGCACCAGAATAATGTCAAATGGGACTTTTTTGACTCAACAAAAAGGTTCGGTTGTGCTTAACGAATAAGGAAAACTCGTTTGTACGTTGTAGGATCAATTGGAGGCCAATTTGGGTGCAATCCGAGAATACAAGGATTTGAGTGACCAAATGGACTCCGCTTGGTTTCTAACTCGCGTTGCACCATAATAACGTCAAATAGGACATTTTTGAATCATCAAACAAGTTCGGTTGTGCTTAAAGAAGAAGAAAAACTCGTTTGTACGTTGTATGCTCAATTGGAGGCCAATATGGGTGCAATCCGAGAATACAAGTATTTGAGCGACCAAATGGACTCCATTTGATTTCAATCCTCACGTGGCACCATAATAACGTCAAATGGAACATGTTTGACTAAACAAAAAGGTTCGGTTGTGCTTAACGAAGAAGGAAAACTCGTTTGTACGTTGTAGGCTCAATTGGAGGCCAATTTGGGTGCAATCCGAGAATACAAGGATTTGAGTGACCAAATGGACTCCGCTTGGTTTATAACTCGCGTGGCACCATAATAACGTCAAATGGGACATGTTTGACTCAACAAACAAGTTCGGTTTTGCTTAACGAAGAAGTAAAACTCGTTTGTACGTTGTAGGCTCAATTGGAGGCCAATTTGGGTGCAATCCGAGAATACAAGGATTTAAGTGACCAAATGGACTCCGCTTGGTTTCTAACTCGCGTGGCACCATAATAATGTCAAATGGGACATGTTTGAATCAACAAACAAGTTCGTTTGTGCTTAACGAAGAAGGAAAACTCGTTTGTACGTTGTAGGCTCAATTGGAGGCCAATTTGGGTGCAATCCGAGAATACAAGTATTTGAGTGACCAAATGGACTCCATTTGATTTCAATCCTCGCTTGGCACCATAATAACGTCAAATGGGACATGTTTGACTAAACAAAAAGGTTCGGTTGTGCTAAACGAAGAAGGAAAACTCGTTTGTACGTTGTAGGCTCAATTGGAGGCCAATTTGGGTGCAATCCGAGAATACAAGGATTTGAGTTACCAAATGGACTCCGCTTGGTTTCTAAATCGTGTTGAACCATAATAACGTCAAATGGGAAATTTTTGGCTCAACAAACAAGTTCGGTTTTGCTTAAAGAAGAAGGAAAACTCGTTTGTACGTTGTATGCTTAATTGGAGGCCAATATGGGTGCAATCCGAGAATACAAGTATTTGAGTGACCAAATGGACTCCATTTGATTTCAATCCTCACGTGGCACCATAATAACGTCAAATGGGACATTTTTGACTAAACAAAAAGGTTTGGTTGTGCTTAACGAAGAAGGAAAACTCGTTTGTACGTTGTATGCTCAATTGGAGGCCAATTTGGGTGCAATCCAAGAATACAAGGATTTGAGTGACCAAATGGACTCCGTTTGATTTCAATCCTCGTGTGGTACCATATTAACGTCAAATGGGACATGTTTGATTCAACAAACAAGTTCGGTTGTGCTTAAATAAGAAGGAAAACTCGTTTGTACGTTGTATGCTCAATTGGAGGCCAATTTGGGTGCAATCAGAGAATACAAGTATTTGAGTGACCAAATGGACTCCATTTGATTTCAATCCTCGCGAGGCACCATAATAACCTAAAATGGGACATGTTTGACTCAACAAAAAGGTTCGGTTGTGCTTAACGAAGAAGGAAAACTCGTTTGTACGTTGTAGGCTCAATTGGAGGCCAATTTGGGTGCAATCCGAGACTACAAGGATTTGAGTGACCAAATGGACTCCGCTTGGTTTCTAACTCGCGTGGCACCATAATAATGTCAAATGGGACATGTTTTTCTAAACAAACAAGTTCGGTTGTGCTTAACGAAGAAGGAAAACTCGTTTGAACGTTGTATGCTTAATTGGAGGCCAATTTGGGTGCAATCCGAGAATACAAGGATTTGAGTGACCAAATGGACTCCGTTTGATTTCAATACTCGCGTGGCACCATATTAACGTCAAATGGGACATGTTTGACTCAACAAACAAGTTCGGTTGTGCTTAAAGAAGAAGGAAAACTCGTTTGTACGTTGTATGCTCAATTGGAGGCCAATTTGGGTGCAATCAGAGAATACAAGTATTTGAGTGACCAAATGGACTCCATTTGATTTCAATCCTCGCGAGGCACCATAATAACCTAAAATGGGACATGTTTGACTCAACAAAAAGGTTCGGTTGTGCTTAACGAAGAAGGAACACTCGTTTGTACGTTGTAGGCTCAATTGGAGGCCAATTTGGGTGCAATCCGAGACTACAAGTATTTGAGTGACCAAATGGACTCCATTTGATTTCAATCCTCGCGTGGCACCATAATAACGTCAAATGGGACATGTTTGACCAAACAAAAAGGTTCGGTTGTGCTTAACGAAGAAGGAAAACTCGTTTGTACGTTGTAGGCTCCATTGGAGGCCAATTTGGGTGCAATCCGAGAATACAAGGATTTGAGTGACCAAATGGACTCCGCTTGGTTTCTAACTCGCGTTGAACCATAATAACGTCAAATGGGAAATTTTTGGCTCGACAAACAAATTCGGTTGTGCTTAAAGAAGAAGGAAAACTCGTTTGTACGTTGTATGCTTAATTGGAGGCCAATATGGGTGCAATCCGAGAATACAAGTATTTGAGTGACCAAATGGACTCCATATGATTTCAATCCTCATGTGGCACCATAATAATGTCAATAGGGACATGTTTGACTAAACAAAAAGGTTCGGTTGTGCTTAACGAAGAAGGAAAACTCGTTTGTACGTTGTATGCTCAATTGGAGGCCAATTTGGGTGCAATCCAAGAATACAAGGATTTGAGTGACCAAATGGACTCCGTTTGATTTCAATCCTCGTGTGGTACCATATTAACGTCAAATGGGACATGTTTGATTCAACAAACAAGTTCGGTTGTGCTTAAATAAGAAGGAAAACTCGTTTGTACGTTGTATGCTCAATTGGAGGCCAATTTGGGTGCAATCAGAGAATACAAGTATTTGAGTGACCAAATGGACTCCATTTGATTTCAATCCTCGCGTGGCATCATAATAACGTCAAATGGGACATGTTTGACTCAACAAAAAGGTTCGGATGTGCTTAACGAAGAAGGAAAACTCGTTTGTACGTTGTAGGCTCAATTGGAGGCCAATTTGGGTGCAATCCGAGAATACAAGGATTTGAGTGACCAAATGGACTCAGCTTGGTTTCTAACTCACGTGGCACCATAATAACGTCAAATGGAACATGTTTGACTCAAAAAACAAGTTCGTTTGTGCTTAACGAAGAAGGAAAACTCGTTTGTACGTTGTAGGCTCAATTGGAGGCCAATTTGAGTGCAATCCGAGAATACAAGGATTTGAGTGACCAAATGGACTCCGATTGGTTTCTAACTCGCGTGGCACCATAATAATGTCAAATGGGACATGTTTGTCTAAACAAAAAAGTTCGGTTGTGCTTAACGAAGAAGGAAAACTCGTTTGTACGTTGTATGCTTAATTGGAGGCCAATTTGGGTGCAATCCGAGAATACAAGGATTTGAGTGACCAAATTGACTCCGTTTGATTTAAATCCTCGCGTGGCACCATATTAATGTCAAATGGGACATGTTTGACTCAACAAACAAGTTCGGTTGTGCTTAAAGAAGAAGGAAAACTCGTTTGTACGTTGTATGCTCAATTGGATGCCAATTTGGGTGCAATCCGAGAATACAAGTATTTGAGTGACCAAATGGACTCCATTTAATTTCAATCCTCGCGAGGCACCATAATAACCTAAAATGGGACATGTTTGACTCAACAAATTGGTTCGGTTGTGCTTAACGAAGAAGGAAAACTCGTTTGTACGTTGTAGGCTCAATTGGAGGCCAATTTGGGTGCAATCCGAGAATACAAGTATTTGAGTGACCAAATGGAATCTATTTGATTTCAATCCTCGCATGGCACCATAATAACGTCAAATGGGACATGTTTGACTAAAGAAAAAGGTTCGGTTGTGCTTAACGAAGAAGAAAAACTCGTTTGTACGTTGTAGGCTCAATTGGAGGCCAATTTGGGTGCAATCCGAGAATACAAGGATTTGAGTGACCAAATGGACTCCGCTTGGTTTCTAACTCGCGTTGAACAATATTAACGTCAAATGGGAAATTTTTGGCTCAACAAACAAGTTCGGTTGTGCTTAAAGAAGAAGGAAAACTCGTTTGTACGTTGTATGCTTAATTGGAGGCCAATTTGGGTGCAATCAGAGAATACAAGTATTTGAGTGACCAAATGGACTCCATTTGATTTCAATCCTCGCGTGGCATCATAATAACGTCTAATGGGACATGTTTGACTCAACAAAAAGGTTCGGATGTGCTTAACGAAGAAGGAAAACTCGTTTGTACGTTGTAGGCTCAATTGGAGGCCAATTTGGGTGCAATCCGAGAATACAAGGATTTGAGTGACCAAATGGACTCCGCTTGGTTTCTAACTAGCATGGCACCATAATAACGTCAAATGGGACATGTTTGACTCAACAAACAAGTTCGGTTGTGCTTAACGAATAAGGAAAACTCGTTTGTACGTTGTAGGCTCAATTGGAGGCCAATTTGGGTGCAATCCGAGAATACAAGGATTTAAGTGACCAAATGGGCTCCGCTTGGTTTTTAACTCGCGTGGCACCATAATAATGTCAAATGGGACATGTTTGAATCAACAAACAAGTTCGTTTGTGCTTAACGAAGAAGGAAAACTCGTTTGTACGTTGTATGCTCTATTGGAGGCCAATTTGGGTGCAATCCGAGAATACAAGGATTTGAGTGACCAAATGGACTCTGTTTGATTTCAATCCTCGCGTGGCACCATATTAACGTCAAATGGGACATGTTTGACTCAACAAACAAGTTCGTTTGTGCTTAAAGAAGAAGGAAAACTCGTTTGTACGTTGTATGCTCAATTGGAGGCCAATTTGGGTGCAATCCGAGAATACAAGGATTTGAGTGACTAAATGGACTCAGCTTGGTTTCTAACTCGTGTGGCACCATAATAACGTCAAATGGAACATGTTTGACTCAACAAACAAGTTCGGTTGTACTTAGGGAAGAAGGAAAACTCATTTGTACGTTGTATGCTCAATTGGAGGCCAATTTGGGTGCAATCCAAGAATACAAGGATTTGAGTGACCAAATGGACTCCTTTTGGTTTCTAACTCGCGTGGCACCATAATAACGTCAAATGGGACATGTTTGACTCAACAAAAAGGTTTGGTTGTGCTTAACGAAGAAGGAAAACTCGTTTGTACGTTGTAGGCTCAATTGGAGGCCAATTTGAGTGCAATCCGAGAATACTAGGATTTGAGTGACCAAATGGACTCCGCTTGGTTTCTAACTCGCGTTGAACCATAATAACGTCAAATGGGAAATTTTTGGCTCGACAAACAAATTCGGTTGTGCTTAAAGAAGAAGGAAAACTCGTTTGTACGTTGTATGCTTAATTGGAGGCCAATATGGGTGCAATCCGAGAATACAAGTATTTGAGTGACCAAATGGACTCCATATGATTTCAATCCTCACGTGGCACCATAATAATGTCAATAGGGACATGTTTGACTAAACAAAAAGGTTCGGTTGTGCTTAACGAAGAAGGAAAACTCGTTTGTACGTTGTATGCTCAATTGGAGGCCAATTTGGGTGCAATCCAAGAATACAAGGATTTGAGTGACCAAATGGACTCCGTTTGATTTCAATCCTCGTGTGGTACCATATTAACGTCAAATGGGACATGTTTGATTCAACAAACAAGTTCGGTTGTGCTTAAATAAGAAGGAAAACTCGTTTGTACGTTGTATGCTCAATTGGAGGCCAATTTGGGTGCAATCAGAGAATACAAGTATTTGAGTGACCAAATGGACTCCATTTGATTTCAATCCTCGCGTGGCATCATAATAACGTCAAATGGGACATGTTTGACTCAACAAAAAGGTTCGGATGTGCTTAACGAAGAAGGAAAACTCGTTTGTACGTTGTAGGCTCAATTGGAGGCCAATTTGGGTGCAATCCGAGAATACAAGGATTTGAGTGACCAAATGGACTCAGCTTGGTTTCTAACTCACGTGGCACCATAATAACGTCAAATGGAACATGTTTGACTCAAAAAACAAGTTCGTTTGTGCTTAACGAAGAAGGAAAACTCGTTTGTACGTTGTAGGCTCAATTGGAGGCCAATTTGAGTGCAATCCGAGAATACAAGGATTTGAGTGACCAAATGGACTCCGATTGGTTTCTAACTCGCGTGGCACCATAATAATGTCAAATGGGACATGTTTGTCTAAACAAAAAAGTTCGGTTGTGCTTAACGAAGAAGGAAAACTCGTTTGTACGTTGTATGCTTAATTGGAGGCCAATTTGGGTGCAATCCGAGAATACAAGGATTTGAGTGACCAAATTGACTCCGTTTGATTTAAATCCTCGCGTGGCACCATATTAATGTCAAATGGGACATGTTTGACTCAACAAACAAGTTCGGTTGTGCTTAAAGAAGAAGGAAAACTCGTTTGTACGTTGTATGCTCAATTGGATGCCAATTTGGGTGCAATCCGAGAATACAAGTATTTGAGTGACCAAATGGACTCCATTTAATTTCAATCCTCGCGAGGCACCATAATAACCTAAAATGGGACATGTTTGACTCAACAAATTGGTTCGGTTGTGCTTAACGAAGAAGGAAAACTCGTTTGTACGTTGTAGGCTCAATTGGAGGCCAATTTGGGTGCAATCCGAGAATACAAGTATTTGAGTGACCAAATGGAATCTATTTGATTTCAATCCTCGCATTGCACCATAATAACGTCAAATGGGACATGTTTGACTAAAGAAAAAGGTTCGGTTGTGCTTAACGAAGAAGAAAAACTCGTTTGTACGTTGTAGGCTCAATTGGAGGCCAATTTGGGTGCAATCCGAGAATACAAGGATTTGAGTGACCAAATGGACTCCGCTTGGTTTCTAACTCGCGTTGAACAATATTAACGTCAAATGGGAAATTTTTGGCTCAACAAACAAGTTCGGTTGTGCTTAAAGAAGAAGGAAAACTCGTTTGTACGTTGTATGCTTAATTGGAGGCCAATTTGGGTGCAATCAGAGAATACAAGTATTTGAGTGACCAAATGGACTCCATTTGATTTCAATCCTCGCGTGGCATCATAATAACGTCTAATGGGACATGTTTGACTCAACAAAAAGGTTCGGATGTGCTTAACGAAGAAGGAAAACTCGTTTGTACGTTGTAGGCTCAATTGGAGGCCAATTTGGGTGCAATCCGAGAATACAAGGATTTGAGTGACCAAATGGACTCCGCTTGGTTTCTAACTAGCATGGCACCATAATAACGTCAAATGGGACATGTTTGACTCAACAAACAAGTTCGGTTGTGCTTAACGAATAAGGAAAACTCGTTTGTACGTTGTAGGCTCAATTGGAGGCCAATTTGGGTGCAATCCGAGAATACAAGGATTTAAGTGACCAAATGGGCTCCGCTTGGTTTTTAACTCGCGTGGCACCATAATAATGTCAAATGGGACATGTTTGAATCAACAAACAAGTTCGTTTGTGCTTAACGAAGAAGGAAAACTCGTTTGTACGTTGTATGCTCTATTGGAGGCCAATTTGGGTGCAATCCGAGAATACAAGGATTTGAGTGACCAAATGGACTCTGTTTGATTTCAATCCTCGCGTGGCACCATATTAACGTCAAATGGGACATGTTTGACTCAACAAACAAGTTCGTTTGTGCTTAAAGAAGAAGGAAAACTCGTTTGTACGTTGTATGCTCAATTGGAGGCCAATTTGGGTGCAATCCGAGAATACAAGGATTTGAGTGACTAAATGGACTCAGCTTGGTTTCTAACTCGTGTGGCACCATAATAACGTCAAATGGAACATGTTTGACTCAACAAACAAGTTCGGTTGTACTTAGGGAAGAAGGAAAACTCATTTGTACGTTGTATGCTCAATTGGAGGCCAATTTGGGTGCAATCCAAGAATACAAGGATTTGAGTGACCAAATGGACTCCTTTTGGTTTCTAACTCGCGTGGCACCATAATAACGTCAAATGGGACATGTTTGACTCAACAAAAAGGTTTGGTTGTGCTTAACGAAGAAGGAAAACTCGTTTGTACGTTGTAGGCTCAATTGGAGGCCAATTTGAGTGCAATCCGAGAATACTAGGATTTGAGTGACCAAATGGACTCCGCTTGGTTTCTAACTCGCGTGGCACCATAATAACGTCAAATGGGACATGTTTTTCTAAACAAACAAGTTTGGTTGTGCTTAACGAAGAAGGAAAACTCGTTTGTACGTTGTATGATCAATTGGAGGCCAATTTGGGTGCAATCCGAGAATACAAGGATTTGAGTGACCAAATGGACTCCGCTTGATTTCAATCCTCGCGTGGCACCATATTAACGTCAAATGGGACAAGTTTGACTCAACAAACAAGTTCGTTTGTGCTTAAAGAAGAAGGAAAACTCGTTTGTACGTTGTATGCTTAATTGGAGGCCAATATGGGTGCAATCCGAGAATACAAGTATTTGAGTGACCAAATGGACTCCATTTGATTTCAATCCTCATGAGGCACCATAATAACCTAAAATGGGACATGTTTGACTCAACAAAAAGGTTCGGTTGTGCTTAACGAAGAAGGAAAATCGTTTGTACGTTGTAGGCTCAATTGGAGGCCAATTTGGGTGCAATCCGAGAATACAAGTATTTGAGTGACCAAATGGACTCCATTTGATTTCAATCCTCGCGTGGCACCATAAAAACGTCAAATGGGACATGTTTGACTAAACAAAAAGGTTCGGTTGTGCTTAACGAAGAAGGAAAACTCGTTTGTACGTTGTAGGCTCAATTGGAGGCCAATTTGGGTGCAATCCGAGAATACAAGGATTTGAGTGACCAAATGGACTCAGCTTGGTTTCTAACTCGCGTGGCACCATAATAACGTCAAATGGAACATGTTTGACTCAACAAACAAGTTCGGTTGTGCTTAACGAAGAAGGAAAACTCGTTTGTACGTTGTATGCTCAATTGGAGGCCAATTTGGGTGCAATCCAAGAATACAAGGATTTGAGTGACCAAATGGACTCTGTTTGATTTCAATCCTCGCGTGGCACCATATTAACGTCAAATGGGACATGTTTGACTCAACAAACAAGTTCGTTTGTGCTTAAAGAAGAAGGAAAACTCGTTTGTACGTTGTATGCTCAATTGGAGGCCAATTTGGGTGCAATCCGAGAATACAAGGATTTGAGTGACTAAATGGACTCAGCTTGGTTTCTAACTCGTGTGGCACCATAATAACGTCAAATGGAACATGTTTGACTCAACAAACAAGTTCGGTTGTACTTAGGGAAGAAGGAAAACTCATTTGTACGTTGTATGCTCAATTGGAGGCCAATTTGGGTGCAATCCAAGAATACAAGGATTTGAGTGACCAAATGGACTCCTTTTGGTTTCTAACTCGCGTGGCACCATAATAACGTCAAATGGGACATGTTTGACTCAACAAAAAGGTTTGGTTGTGCTTAACGAAGAAGGAAAACTCGTTTGTACGTTGTAGGCTCAATTGGAGGCCAATTTGAGTGCAATCCGAGAATACTAGGATTTGAGTGACCAAATGGACTCCGCTTGGTTTCTAACTCGCGTTGAACCATAATAACGTCAAATGGGAAATTTTTGGCTCGACAAACAAATTCGGTTGTGCTTAAAGAAGAAGGAAAACTCGTTTGTACGTTGTATGCTTAATTGGAGGCCAATATGGGTGCAATCCGAGAATACAAGTATTTGAGTGACCAAATGGACTCCATATGATTTCAATCCTCACGTGGCACCATAATAATGTCAATAGGGACATGTTTGACTAAACAAAAAGGTTCGGTTGTGCTTAACGAAGAAGGAAAACTCGTTTGTACGTTGTATGCTCAATTGGAGGCCAATTTGGGTGCAATCCAAGAATACAAGGATTTGAGTGACCAAATGGACTCCGTTTGATTTCAATCCTCGTGTGGTACCATATTAACGTCAAATGGGACATGTTTGATTCAACAAACAAGTTCGGTTGTGCTTAAATAAGAAGGAAAACTCGTTTGTACGTTGTATGCTCAATTGGAGGCCAATTTGGGTGCAATCAGAGAATACAAGTATTTGAGTGACCAAATGGACTCCATTTGATTTCAATCCTCGCGTGGCATCATAATAACGTCAAATGGGACATGTTTGACTCAACAAAAAGGTTCGGATGTGCTTAACGAAGAAGGAAAACTCGTTTGTACGTTGTAGGCTCAATTGGAGGCCAATTTGGGTGCAATCCGAGAATACAAGGATTTGAGTGACCAAATGGACTCAGCTTGGTTTCTAACTCACGTGGCACCATAATAACGTCAAATGGAACATGTTTGACTCAAAAAACAAGTTCGTTTGTGCTTAACGAAGAAGGAAAACTCGTTTGTACGTTGTAGGCTCAATTGGAGGCCAATTTGAGTGCAATCCGAGAATACAAGGATTTGAGTGACCAAATGGACTCCGATTGGTTTCTAACTCGCGTGGCACCATAATAATGTCAAATGGGACATGTTTGTCTAAACAAAAAAGTTCGGTTGTGCTTAACGAAGAAGGAAAACTCGTTTGTACGTTGTATGCTTAATTGGAGGCCAATTTGGGTGCAATCCGAGAATACAAGGATTTGAGTGACCAAATTGACTCCGTTTGATTTAAATCCTCGCGTGGCACCATATTAATGTCAAATGGGACATGTTTGACTCAACAAACAAGTTCGGTTGTGCTTAAAGAAGAAGGAAAACTCGTTTGTACGTTGTATGCTCAATTGGATGCCAATTTGGGTGCAATCCGAGAATACAAGTATTTGAGTGACCAAATGGACTCCATTTAATTTCAATCCTCGCGAGGCACCATAATAACCTAAAATGGGACATGTTTGACTCAACAAATTGGTTCGGTTGTGCTTAACGAAGAAGGAAAACTCGTTTGTACGTTGTAGGCTCAATTGGAGGCCAATTTGGGTGCAATCCGAGAATACAAGTATTTGAGTGACCAAATGGAATCTATTTGATTTCAATCCTCGCATTGCACCATAATAACGTCAAATGGGACATGTTTGACTAAAGAAAAAGGTTCGGTTGTGCTTAACGAAGAAGAAAAACTCGTTTGTACGTTGTAGGCTCAATTGGAGGCCAATTTGGGTGCAATCCGAGAATACAAGGATTTGAGTGACCAAATGGACTCCGCTTGGTTTCTAACTCGCGTTGAACAATATTAACGTCAAATGGGAAATTTTTGGCTCAACAAACAAGTTCGGTTGTGCTTAAAGAAGAAGGAAAACTCGTTTGTACGTTGTATGCTTAATTGGAGGCCAATTTGGGTGCAATCAGAGAATACAAGTATTTGAGTGACCAAATGGACTCCATTTGATTTCAATCCTCGCGTGGCATCATAATAACGTCTAATGGGACATGTTTGACTCAACAAAAAGGTTCGGATGTGCTTAACGAAGAAGGAAAACTCGTTTGTACGTTGTAGGCTCAATTGGAGGCCAATTTGGGTGCAATCCGAGAATACAAGGATTTGAGTGACCAAATGGACTCCGCTTGGTTTCTAACTAGCATGGCACCATAATAACGTCAAATGGGACATGTTTGACTCAACAAACAAGTTCGGTTGTGCTTAACGAATAAGGAAAACTCGTTTGTACGTTGTAGGCTCAATTGGAGGCCAATTTGGGTGCAATCCGAGAATACAAGGATTTAAGTGACCAAATGGGCTCCGCTTGGTTTTTAACTCGCGTGGCACCATAATAATGTCAAATGGGACATGTTTGAATCAACAAACAAGTTCGTTTGTGCTTAACGAAGAAGGAAAACTCGTTTGTACGTTGTATGCTCTATTGGAGGCCAATTTGGGTGCAATCCGAGAATACAAGGATTTGAGTGACCAAATGGACTCTGTTTGATTTCAATCCTCGCGTGGCACCATATTAACGTCAAATGGGACATGTTTGACTCAACAAACAAGTTCGTTTGTGCTTAAAGAAGAAGGAAAACTCGTTTGTACGTTGTATGCTCAATTGGAGGCCAATTTGGGTGCAATCCGAGAATACAAGGATTTGAGTGACTAAATGGACTCAGCTTGGTTTCTAACTCGTGTGGCACCATAATAACGTCAAATGGAACATGTTTGACTCAACAAACAAGTTCGGTTGTACTTAGGGAAGAAGGAAAACTCATTTGTACGTTGTATGCTCAATTGGAGGCCAATTTGGGTGCAATCCAAGAATACAAGGATTTGAGTGACCAAATGGACTCCTTTTGGTTTCTAACTCGCGTGGCACCATAATAACGTCAAATGGGACATGTTTGACTCAACAAAAAGGTTTGGTTGTGCTTAACGAAGAAGGAAAACTCGTTTGTACGTTGTAGGCTCAATTGGAGGCCAATTTGAGTGCAATCCGAGAATACTAGGATTTGAGTGACCAAATGGACTCCGCTTGGTTTCTAACTCGCGTGGCACCATAATAACGTCAAATGGGACATGTTTTTCTAAACAAACAAGTTTGGTTGTGCTTAACGAAGAAGGAAAACTCGTTTGTACGTTGTATGATCAATTGGAGGCCAATTTGGGTGCAATCCGAGAATACAAGGATTTGAGTGACCAAATGGACTCCGCTTGATTTCAATCCTCGCGTGGCACCATATTAACGTCAAATGGGACAAGTTTGACTCAACAAACAAGTTCGTTTGTGCTTAAAGAAGAAGGAAAACTCGTTTGTACGTTGTATGCTTAATTGGAGGCCAATATGGGTGCAATCCGAGAATACAAGTATTTGAGTGACCAAATGGACTCCATTTGATTTCAATCCTCATGAGGCACCATAATAACCTAAAATGGGACATGTTTGACTCAACAAAAAGGTTCGGTTGTGCTTAACGAAGAAGGAAAATCGTTTGTACGTTGTAGGCTCAATTGGAGGCCAATTTGGGTGCAATCCGAGAATACAAGTATTTGAGTGACCAAATGGACTCCATTTGATTTCAATCCTCGCGTGGCACCATAAAAACGTCAAATGGGACATGTTTGACTAAACAAAAAGGTTCGGTTGTGCTTAACGAAGAAGGAAAACTCGTTTGTACGTTGTAGGCTCAATTGGAGGCCAATTTGGGTGCAATCCGAGAATACAAGGATTTGAGTGACCAAATGGACTCAGCTTGGTTTCTAACTCGCGTGGCACCATAATAACGTCAAATGGAACATGTTTGACTCAACAAACAAGTTCGGTTGTGCTTAACGAAGAAGGAAAACTCGTTTGTACGTTGTATGCTCAATTGGAGGCCAATTTGGGTGCAATCCAAGAATACAAGGATTTGAGTGACCAAATGGACTCTGTTTGATTTCAATCCTCGCGTGGCACCATATTAACGTCAAATGGGACATGTTTGACTCAACAAACAAGTTCGTTTGTGCTTAAAGAAGAAGGAAAACTCGTTTGTACGTTGTATGCTCAATTGGAGGCCAATTTGGGTGCAATCCGAGAATACAAGGATTTGAGTAACTAAATGGACTCAGCTTGGTTTCTAACTCGTGTGGCACCATAATAACGTCAAATGGAACATGTTTGACTCAACAAACAAGTTCGGTTGTGCTTAGGGAAGAAGGAAAACTCATTTGTACGTTGTATGCTCAATTGGAGGCCAATTTGGGTGCAATCCAAGAATACAAGGATTTGAGTGACCAAATGGACTCCTTTTGGTTTCTAACTCGCGTGGCACCATAATAACGTCAAATGGGACATGTTTGACTCAACAAAAAGGTTTGGTTGTGCTTAACGAAGAAGGAAAACTCGTTTGTACGTTGTAGGCTCAATTGGAGGCCAATTTGAGTGCAATCCGAGAATACTAGGATTTGAGTGACCAAATGGACTCCGCTTGGTTTCTAACTCGCGTCGCACCATAATAACGTCAAATGGGACATGTTTGACTGAACAAACAAGTTCGGTTTTGCTTAACGAAGAAGGAAAAGTCGTTTGTACGTTGTAGGCTCAATTGGAGGCCAATTTGGATGCAATCCGAGAATACAAGGATTTAAGTGACCAAATGGGCTCCGCTTGGTTTCTAACTCGCGTGGCACCATAATAATGTCAAATGGTACATGTTTGAATCAACAAACAAGTTCGTTTGTGCTTAACGAAGAAGGAAAACTCGTTTGTACGTTGTATGCTCAATTGGAGGCCAATTTGGGTGCAATCCGAGAATACAAGGATTTGAGTGACCAAATGGACTCCGTTTGATTTCAATCTTCACGTGGCACCATATTAACGTCAAATGGGACATGTTTGACTCAACAAACAAGTTCGGTTGTGCTTAAAGAAGAAGGAAAACTCGTTTGTACGTTGTATGCTCAATTGGAGGCCAATTTGGGTGCAATCCGAGAATACAAGGATTTGAGTGACTAAATGGACTCAGCTTGGTTTCTAACTCGCGTGGCACCATAATAACGTCAAATGGAACATGTTTGACTCAACAAACAAGTTCGGTTGTGCTTAGGGAAGAAGGAAAACTCATTTGTACGTTGTATGCTCAATTGGAGGCCAATTTGGGTGCAATCCAAGAATACAAGGATTTGAGTGACCAAATATACTCCTTTTGGTTTCTAACTCGCGTGGCACCATAATAACGTCAAATGGGACATGTTTGACTCAACAAAAAGGTTTGGTTGTGCTTAACGAAGAAGGAAAACTCGTTTGTACGTTGTAGGCTCAATTGGAGGCCAATTTGAGTGCAATCCGAGAATACTAGGATTTGAGTGACAAAATGGACTCCGCTT
This sequence comes from Berberis vulgaris, assembly GCA_963556465.1. Lineage (NCBI taxonomy): Eukaryota > Viridiplantae > Streptophyta > Magnoliopsida > Ranunculales > Berberidaceae > Berberis > Berberis vulgaris. The sequence goes on from OY747127.1 coordinate 49,481,166, forward strand.
GGTTTCTAACTCGCGTGGCACCATAATAACGTCAAATGGGACATGTTTGTCTAAAAAAAAAGTTCGGTTGTGCTTAACGAAGAAGGAAAACTCGTTTGTACGTTGTATGATCAATTGGAGGCCAATTTGGGTGCAATCCGAGAATACAAGGATTTGAGTGACCAAATGGACTCCGTTTGATTTCAATCCTCGCGTGGCACCATATTAACATCAAATGGGACAAGTTTGACTCAACAAACAAGTTCGTTTGTGCTTAAAGAAGAAGGAAAACTCGTTTGTACGTTGTATGCTCAATTGGAGGCCAATTTGGGTGCAATCCGAGAATACAAGTATTTGAGTGACCAAATGGACTCCATTTGATTTCAATCCTCACGGGGCACCATAATAACATCAAATGGGACATGTTTGACTCAACAAGAAGGTTCGGTTGTGCTTAACGAAGAAGGAAAACTCGTTTGTACGTTGTAGGCTCAAGTGGAGGCCAATTTGGGTGCAATCCGAGAATACAAGGATTTGAGTCACCAAATGGACTCCGCTTGGTTTCTAACTCGCGTGGCACCATAATAACGTCAAATGGGACATATTTGAATCAACAAACAAGTTCGTTTGTGCTTCACGAAGAAGGAAAACTCGTTTGTACGTTGTATGCTCAATTGGAGGCCAATTTGGGTGCAATCCGAGAATACAAGGATTTGAGTGACCAAATGGACTCCGCTTGGTTTCTAACTCGCGTGGCACAATAATAACGTCAAATGGGACATGTTTGACTCAACAAACAAGTTCGATTGTGCTTAACGAAGAAGGAAAACTCGTTTGTACGTTGTATGCTCAATTGGAGGCCAATTTGGGTGCAATCCAATAATACAAGGATTTGAGTGACCAAATAGACTCCGTTTGATTTCAATCCTCACGTGGCACCATATTAACGTCAAATGGGACATGTTTGACTCAACAAAAAAGTTCGGTTGTTTTTAAAGAAGAAGGAAAACTCGTATGTCCGTTGTATGCTCAATTGGAGGCCAATTTGAGTGCAATCTGAGAATACAAGTATTTGAGTGACCAAATGGACTCCATTTGATTTCAATCCTCGCGTGGCACCATAATAACGTCAAATGGGACTTGTTTGACTCAACAAAAAGGTTAGGTTGTGCTTAACGAATAAGGAAAACTCGTTTGTACGTTGTAGGCTCAATTGGAGGCCAATTTGGGTGCAATCCGAGAATACAAGGATTTAAGTGACCAAATTGACTCCATTTGATTTCAATCCTCACGCGGCACCATAATAAAGTCAAATGGGACATGTTTGACTCAACAAAAAGGTTCGTTTGTGCTTAACGAAGAAGGAAAACTCGTTTGTACGTTGTATGCTCAATTGGAGGCCAATTTGGGTGCAATCCGAGAATACAAGGATTTGAGTGACCAAATGGACTCCGCTTGGTTTCTAACTAGCATGGCACCATAATAACGTCAAATGGGACATGTTTGACTCAACAAACAAGTTCGGTTGTGCTTAACGAAGAAGAAAAACTCGTTTGTACGTTGTATGCTCAATTGGAGGCCAATTTGGGCGCAATTCGAGAATACAAGGATTTGAGTGACCAAATGGACTCCGTTTGATTTCAATCCTCGCGTGGCACCATATTAACGTCAAATGGGACATGTTTGACTCAACAAACAAGTTCGGTTGTGCTTAAAGAAGAAGGAAAACTCGTACGTACGTTGTATGCTCAATTGGAGGCCAATTTGGGTGCAATCTGAGAATACAAGTATTTGAGTGACCAAATGGACTCTATTTGATTTCAATCCTCGCGTGGCACCATAATAACGTCAAATGGGACATGTTTGAATCAACAAAAAGGTTCGGTTGTGCTTAACGAATAAGGAAAACTCGTTTGTACGTTGTAGGCTCAATTGGAGGCCAATTTGGGTACAATCCGAGAATACAAGTATTTGAGTGACCAAATTGACTCCGCTTGGTTTCTAACTCGCGTTGCACCATAATAACGTCAAATGGGACATTTTTGACTCATCAAACAAGTTCGGTTGTGCTTAAAGAAGAAGGAAAACTCGTTTGTACGTTGTATGCTCAATTGGAGGCCAATATGGGTGCAATCCGAGAATACAAGTATTTGAGTGACCAAATGGACTCCATTTGATTTCAATCCTCGCGTGGCACCATAATATCGTCAAATGGGACATGTTTGACTCAACAAAAAGGTTCGGTTGTGCTTAACGAAGAAGGAAAACTCGTTTGTACGTTGTAGGCTCAATTGGAGGCCAATTTGTGTGCAATCCGAGAATACAACGATTTGAGTGACCAAATGGACTCCGCTTGGTTTCTAACTCACATGGCACCATAATAACGTCTAATGGGACATGTTTGACTCAACAAACAAGTTTGGTTGTGCTTAACGAAGAAGGAAAACTCGTTTGTTCGTTGTATGATCAATTGGAGGCCAATTTGGGTGCAATTCGAGAATACAAGGATTTGAGTGACCAAATGGACTCCGTTTGATTTCAATCCTTGCGTGGCACCATATGAACGTCAAATGGGACATGTTTGATCCAAAAAAAAAGTTCGGTTGTGCTTAAAGAAGAAGGAAAACTCGTTTGTACGTTGTATTCTCAATTGGAGGCCAATTTGGATGCAATCCGAGAATACAAGTATTTGAGTGACCAAATGGACTCCGTTTGATTTCAATCCTCATGTGGCACCATATTAACGTCAAATGGGACATGTTTGACTCAACAAACAAGTTCGGTTGTGCTTAAAGAAGAAGGAAAACTCGTTTGTACGTTGTATGCTCAATTGGAGGCCAATTTGGGTGCAATCCGAGAATACAAGTATTTGAGTGACCAAATGGACTCCATTTGATTTCAATCCTCGCGGGGCACCATAATAACATCAAATGGGACATGTTTGACTCAACAAGAAGGTTCGGTTGTGCTTAACGAAGAAGGAAAACTCGTTTGTACGTTGTAGGCTCAAGTGGAGGCCAATTTGGGTGCAATCCGAGAATACAAGGATTTGAGTCACCAAATGGACTCCGCTTGGTTTCTAACTCGCGTGGCACCATAATAACGTCAAATGGGACATATTTGAATCAACAAACAAGTTCGTTTGTGCTTCACGAAGAAGGAAAACTCGTTTGTACGTTGTATGCTCAATTGGAGGCCAATTTGGGTGCAATCCGAGAATACAAGGATTTGAGTGACCAAATGGACTCCGCTTGGTTTCTAACTCGCGTGGCACAATAATAACGTCAAATGGGACATGTTTGACTCAACAAACAAGTTCGATTGTGCTTAACGAAGAAGGAAAACTCGTTTGTACGTTGTATGCTCAATTGGAGGCCAATTTGGGTGCAATCCAATAATACAAGGATTTGAGTGACCAAATAGACTCCGTTTGATTTCAATCCTCACGTGGCACCATATTAACGTCAAATGGGACATGTTTGACTCAACAAAAAAGTTCGGTTGTTTTTAAAGAAGAAGGAAAACTCGTATGTCCGTTGTATGCTCAATTGGAGGCCAATTTGAGTGCAATCTGAGAATACAAGTATTTGAGTGACCAAATGGACTCCATTTGATTTCAATCCTCGCGTGGCACCATAATAACGTCAAATGGGACTTGTTTGACTCAACAAAAAGGTTAGGTTGTGCTTAACGAATAAGGAAAACTCGTTTGTACGTTGTAGGCTCAATTGGAGGCCAATTTGGGTGCAATCCGAGAATACAAGGATTTAAGTGACCAAATTGACTCCATTTGATTTCAATCCTCACGCGGCACCATAATAAAGTCAAATGGGACATGTTTGACTCAACAAAAAGGTTCGTTTGTGCTTAACGAAGAAGGAAAACTCGTTTGTACGTTGTATGCTCAATTGGAGGCCAATTTGGGTGCAATCCGAGAATACAAGGATTTGAGTGACCAAATGGACTCCGCTTGGTTTCTAACTAGCATGGCACCATAATAACGTCAAATGGGACATGTTTGACTCAACAAACAAGTTCGGTTGTGCTTAACGAAGAAGAAAAACTCGTTTGTACGTTGTATGCTCAATTGGAGGCCAATTTGGGCGCAATTCGAGAATACAAGGATTTGAGTGACCAAATGGACTCCGTTTGATTTCAATCCTCGCGTGGCACCATATTAACGTCAAATGGGACATGTTTGACTCAACAAACAAGTTCGGTTGTGCTTAAAGAAGAAGGAAAACTCGTACGTACGTTGTATGCTCAATTGGAGGCCAATTTGGGTGCAATCTGAGAATACAAGTATTTGAGTGACCAAATGGACTCTATTTGATTTCAATCCTCGCGTGGCACCATAATAACGTCAAATGGGACATGTTTGAATCAACAAAAAGGTTCGGTTGTGCTTAACGAATAAGGAAAACTCGTTTGTACGTTGTAGGCTCAATTGGAGGCCAATTTGGGTACAATCCGAGAATACAAGTATTTGAGTGACCAAATTGACTCCGCTTGGTTTCTAACTCGCGTTGCACCATAATAACGTCAAATGGGACATTTTTGACTCATCAAACAAGTTCGGTTGTGCTTAAAGAAGAAGGAAAACTCGTTTGTACGTTGTATGCTCAATTGGAGGCCAATATGGGTGCAATCCGAGAATACAAGTATTTGAGTGACCAAATGGACTCCATTTGATTTCAATCCTCGCGTGGCACCATAATATCGTCAAATGGGACATGTTTGACTCAACAAAAAGGTTCGGTTGTGCTTAACGAAGAAGGAAAACTCGTTTGTACGTTGTAGGCTCAATTGGAGGCCAATTTGTGTGCAATCCGAGAATACAACGATTTGAGTGACCAAATGGACTCCGCTTGGTTTCTAACTCACATGGCACCATAATAACGTCTAATGGGACATGTTTGACTCAACAAACAAGTTTGGTTGTGCTTAACGAAGAAGGAAAACTCGTTTGTTCGTTGTATGATCAATTGGAGGCCAATTTGGGTGCAATTCGAGAATACAAGGATTTGAGTGACCAAATGGACTCCGTTTGATTTCAATCCTTGCGTGGCACCATATGAACGTCAAATGGGACATGTTTGATCCAAAAAAAAAGTTCGGTTGTGCTTAAAGAAGAAGGAAAACTCGTTTGTACGTTGTATTCTCAATTGGAGGCCAATTTGGATGCAATCCGAGAATACAAGTATTTGAGTGACCAAATGGACTCCGTTTGATTTCAATCCTCATGTGGCACCATATTAACGTCAAATGGGACATGTTTGACTCAACAAACAAGTTTGGTTGTGCTTAAAGAAGAAGGAAAACTCGTTTGTACGTTGTATGCTCAATTGGAGGCCAATTTGGGTGCAATCCGAGAATACAAGTATTTGAGTGACCAAATGGACTCCATTTGATTTCAATCCTCACGTGGCATCATAATAACGTAAAATGGGACATGTTTGACTCAACAAAAAGGTTCGGATGTGCTGAACGAAGAAGGAAAACTCGTTTGTACGTTGTAGGCTCAATTGGAGGCCAATTTGGGTGCAATCCGAGAATACAAGGATTTGAGTGACCAAATGGACTCCGCTTGGTTTCTAACTCGCGTGGCACCATAATAATGTCAAATGGGACATGTTTGAATCAACAAACAAGTTCGGTTGTGCTTAACGAAGAAGGAAAACTCGTTTGTACGTTGTATGCTCAATTGGAGGCAAATTTGGGCGCAATTCGAGAATACAAGGATTTGAGTGACCAAATGGACTCCGTTTGATTTCAATCCTTGCGTGGCACCATATTAACGTCCAATGGGACATGTTTGACTCAACAAACAAGTTCGGTTGTGCTTAAAGAAAAAGGAAAACTCGTACGTACGTTGTATGCTCAATTGGAGGCCAATTTGGGTGCAATCTGAGAATACAAGTATTTGAGTGACCAAATGGACTCCATTTTATTTCAATCCTCGCGTGGCACCATAATAACGTCAAATGGGACATGTTTGACTCCACAAAAAGGTTCGGTTGTGCTCAACGAAGAAGGAAAACTCGTTTGTACGTTGTAGGCTCAATTGGAGGCCAATTTGGGTGCAATCCGAGAATACAAGTATTTGAGTGACCAAATTGACTCCATTTGATTTCAATCCTCACGCGGCACCATAATAAAGTCAAACGGGACATGTTTGACTCAACAAAAAGGTTCGTTTGTGCTTAACGAAGAAGGAAAACTCGTTTGTACGTTGTATGCTCAATTGGAGGCCAATTTGGGTGCAATCCGAGAATACAAGGATTTGAGTGACCAAATGGACTCAGCTTGGTTTCTAACTCGCGTGGCACCATAATAACGTCAAATGGAACATGTTTGACTCAATAAAAAAGTTCGGTTGTGCTTAACGAAGAAGGAAAACTCGTTTTTACGTTGTATGCTCAATTGGAGGCCAATTTGGGTGCAATCCAAGAATACAAGGATTTGAGTGACCAAATGGACTCCGTTTGATTTCAATCCTCGTGTGGCACCATATTAACGTCAAATGGGACATGTTTGACTCAACAAACAAGTTTGGTTGTGCTTAAAGAGGAAGGAAAACTCGTTTGTACGTTGTATGCTCAATTGGAGGCCAATTTGGGTGCAATCCGAGAATACAAGTATTTGAGTGACCAAATGGACTCCATTTGATTTCAATCCTCACGTGGCATCATAATAACGTAAAATGGGACATGTTTGACTCAACAAAAAGGTTCGGATGTGCTGAACGAAGAAGGAAAACTCGTTTGTACGTTGTAGGCTCAATTGGAGGCCAATTTGGGTGCAATCCGAGAATACAAGGATTTGAGTGACCAAATGGACTCCGCTTGGTTTCTAACTCGCGTGGCACCATAATAACGTCAAATGGGACATGTTTGAATCAACAAACAAGTTCGGTTGTGCTTAACGAAGAAGGAAAACTCGTTTGTACGTTGTATGCTCAATTGGAGGCAAATTTGGGCGCAATTCGAGAATACAAGGATTTGAGTGACCAAATGGACTCCGTTTGATTTCAATCCTTGCGTGGCACCATATTAACGTCCAATGGGACATGTTTGACTCAACAAACAAGTTCGGTTGTGCTTAAAGAAAAAGGAAAACTCGTACGTACGTTGTATGCTCAATTGGAGGCCAATTTGGGTGCAATCTGAGAATACAAGTATTTGAGTGACCAAATGGACTCCATTTTATTTCAATCCTCACGTGGCACCATAATAATGTCAATAGGGACATGTTTGACTAAACAAAAAGGTTCGGTTGTGCTTAACGAAGAAGGAAAACTCGTTTGTACGTTGTATGCTCAATTGGAGGCCAATATGGGTGCAATCCGAGAATACAAGTATTTGAGTGACCAAATGGACTCCATATGATTTCAATCCTCACGTGGCACCATAATAATGTCAATAGGGACATGTTTGACTAAACAAAAAGGTTCGGTTGTGCTTAACGAAGAAGGAAAACTCGTTTGTACGTTGTATGCTCAATTGGAGGCCAATTTGGGTGCAATCCAAGAATACAAGGATTTGAGTGACCAAATGGACTCCGTTTGATTTCAATCCTCGTGTGGTACCATATTAACGTCAAATGGGACATGTTTGATTCAACAAACAAGTTCGGTTGTGCTTAAATAAGAAGGAAAACTCGTTTGTACGTTGTATGCTCAATTGGAGGCCAATTTGGGTGCAATCAGAGAATACAAGTATTTGAGTGACCAAATGGACTCCATTTGATTTCAATCCTCGCGTGGCATCATAATAACGTCAAATGGGACATGTTTGACTCAACAAAAAGGTTCGGATGTGCTTAACGAAGAAGGAAAACTCGTTTGTACGTTGTAGGCTCAATTGGAGGCCAATTTGGGTGCAATCCGAGAATACAAGGATTTGAGTGACCAAATGGACTCAGCTTGGTTTCTAACTCACGTGGCACCATAATAACGTCAAATGGAACATGTTTGACTCAAAAAACAAGTTCGTTTGTGCTTAACGAAGAAGGAAAACTCGTTTGTATGTTGTAGGCTCAATTGGAGGCCAATTTGAGTGCAATCCGAGAATACAAGGATTTGAGTGACCAAATGGACTCCGATTGGTTTCTAACTCGCGTGGCACCATAATAATGTCAAATGGGACATGTTTGTCTAAACAAAAAAGTTCGGTTGTGCTTAACGAAGAAGGAAAACTCGTTTGTACGTTGTATGCTTAATTGGAGGCCAATTTGGGTGCAATCCGAGAATACAAGGATTTGAGTGACCAAATTGACTCCGTTTGATTTAAATCCTCGCGTGGCACCATATTAATGTCAAATGGGACATGTTTGACTCAATAAACAAGTTCGGTTGTGCTTAAAGAAGAAGGAAAACTCGTTTGTACGTTGTATGCTCAATTGGATGCCAATTTGGGTGCAATCCGAGAATACAAGTATTTGAGTGACCAAATGGACTCCATTTAATTTCAATCCTCGCGAGGCACCATAATAACCTAAAATGGGACATGTTTGACTCAACAAATTGGTTCGGTTGTGCTTAACGAAGAAGGAAAACTCGTTTGTACGTTGTAGGCTCAATTGGAGGCCAATTTGGGTGCAATCCGAGAATACAAGTATTTGAGTGACCAAATGGAATCTATTTGATTTCAATCCTCGCATGGCACCATAATAACGTCAAATGGGACATGTTTGACTAAAGAAAAAGGTTCGGTTGTGCTTAACGAAGAAGGAAAACTCGTTTGTACGTTGTAGGCTCAATTGGAGGCCAATTTGGGTGCAATCCGAGAATACAAGGATTTGAGTGACCAAATGGACTCCGCTTGGTTTCTAACTCGCGTTGAACAATATTAACGTCAAATGGGAAATTTTTGGCTCAACAAACAAGTTCGGTTGTGCTTAAAGAAGAAGGAAAACTCGTTTGTACGTTGTATGCTTAATTGGAGGCCAATTTGGGTGCAATCAGAGAATACAAGTATTTGAGTGACCAAATGGACTCCATTTGATTTCAATCCTCGCGTGGCATCATAATAACGTCTAATGGGACATGTTTGACTCAACAAAAAGGTTCGGATGTGCTTAACGAAGAAGGAAAACTCGTTTGTACGTTGTAGGCTCAATTGGAGGCCAATTTGGGTGCAATCCGAGAATACAAGGATTTGAGTGACCAAATGGACTCCGCTTGGTTTCTAACTAGCATGGCACCATAATAACGTCAAATGGGACATGTTTGACTCAACAAACAAGTTCGGTTGTGCTTAACGAAGAAGAAAAACTCGTTTGTACGTTGTATGCTCAATTGGAGGCCAATTTGGGTGCAATCCGAGAATACAAGGATTTGAGTGACCAAATGGACTCCGTTTGATTTCAATCCTCGCGTGGCACCATATTAACGTCAAATGGGACATGTTTGACTCAACAAACAAGTTCGGTTGTGCTTAAAGAAGAAGCAAAACTCGTATGTACGTTGTATGCTCAATTGGAGGCCAATTTGGGTGCAATCTGAGAATACAAGTATTTGAGTGACCAAATGGACTCCATTTGATTTCAATCCTCACGTGGCACCATAATAATGTCAAATGGGACTTGTTTGATTCAACAAAAAGGTTCGGTTGTGCTTAACGAATAAGGAAAACTCGTTTGTACGTTGTAGGCTCAATTGGAGGCCAATTTGGGTGCAATCCGAGAATACAAGGATTTGATTGACCAAATGGACTCCGCTTGGTTTCTAACTCGCGTTGCACCATAATAACGTCAAATGGGACATTTTTGAATCATCAAACAAGTTCGGTTGTGCTTAAAGAAGAAGAAAAACTCGTTTGTACGTTGTATGCTCAATTGGAGGCCAATATGGGTGCAATCCGAGAATACAAGTATTTGAGTGACCAAATGGACTCCATTTGATTTCAATCCTCGCGTGGCACCATAATAACGTCAAATGGGACATGTTTGACTAAACAAAAAGGTTCGGTTGTGCTTAACGAAGAAGGAAAACTCGTTTGTACGTTGTAGGCTCAATTGGAGGCCAATTTGGGTGCAATCCGAGAATACAAGGATTTGAGTGACCAAATTGACTCCGCTTGGTTTCTAACTCGCGTTGCACCATAATAACGTCAAATGGGACATTTTTGAATCATCAAACAAGTTCGGTTGTGCTTAAAGAAGAAGAAAAACTCGTTTGTACGTTGTATGCTCAATTGGAGGCCAATATGGGTGCAATCCGAGAATACAAGTATTTGAGTGACCAAATGGACTCCATTTGATTTCAATCCTCGCGTGGCACCATAATAACGTCAAATGGGACATGTTTGACTAAACAAAAAGGTTCGGTTGTGCTTAACGAAGAAGGAAAACTCGTTTGTACGTTGTAGGCTCAATTGGAGGCCAATTTGGGTGCAATCCGAGAATACAAGGATTTGAGTGACCAAATTGACTCCGCTTGGTTTCTAACTCGCGTGGCACCATAATAACGTCAAATGGGACATGTTTGACTCAACAAACAAGTTCGGTTTTGCTTAACGAAGAAGGAAAACTCGTTTGTACGTTGTAGGCTCAATTGGAGGCCAATTTGGGTGCAATCCGAGAATACAAGGATTTAAGTGACCAAATGGGCTCCGCTTGGTTTTTAACTCGCGTGGCACCATAATAATGTCAAATGGGACATGTTTGAATCAACAAACAAGTTCTTTTGTGCTTAACGAAGAAGGAAAACTCGTTTGTACGTTGTATGCTCTATTGGAGGCCAATTTGGGTGCAATCCGAGAATACAAGGATTTGAGTGACCAAATGGACTCTGTTTGATTTCAATCCTCGCGTGGCACCATATTAACGTCAAATGGGACATGTTTGACTCAACAAACAAGTTCGTTTGTGCTTAAAGAAGAAGGAAAACTCGTTTGTACGTTGTATGCTCAATTGGAGGCCAATTTGGGTGCAATCCGAGAATACAAGGATTTGAGTGACTAAATGGACTCAGCTTGGTTTCTAACTCGTGTGGCACCATAATAACGTCAAATGGAACATGTTTGACTCAACAAACAAGTTCGGTTGTACTTAGGGAAGAAGGAAAACTCATTTGTACGTTGTATGCTCAATTGGAGGCCAATTTGGGTGCAATCCAAGAATACAAGGATTTGAGTGACCAAATGGACTCCTTTTGGTTTCTAACTCGCGTGGCACCATAATAACGTCAAATGGGACATGTTTGACTCAACAAAAAGGTTTGGTTGTGCTTAACGAAGAAGGAAAACTCGTTTGTACGTTGTAGGCTCAATTGGAGGCCAATTTGAGTGCAATCCGAGAATACTAGGATTTGAGTGACCAAATGGACTCCGCTTGGTTTCTAACTCGCGTGGCACCATAATAACGTCAAATGGGACATGTTTTTCTAAACAAACAAGTTTGGTTGTGCTTAACGAAGAAGGAAAACTCGTTTGTACGTTGTATGATCAATTGGAGGCCAATTTGGGTGCAATCCGAGAATACAAGGATTTGAGTGACCAAATGGACTCCGCTTGATTTCAATCCTCGCGTGGCACCATATTAACGTCAAATGGGACAAGTTTGACTCAACAAACAAGTTCGTTTGTGCTTAAAGAAGAAGGAAAACTCGTTTGTACGTTGTATGCTTAATTGGAGGCCAATATGGGTGCAATCCGAGAATACAAGTATTTGAGTGACCAAATGGACTCCATTTGATTTCAATCCTCATGAGGCACCATAATAACCTAAAATGGGACATGTTTGACTCAACAAAAAGGTTCGGTTGTGCTTAACGAAGAAGGAAAATCGTTTGTACGTTGTAGGCTCAATTGGAGGCCAATTTGGGTGCAATCCGAGAATACAAGTATTTGAGTGACCAAATGGACTCCATTTGATTTCAATCCTCGCGTGGCACCATAAAAACGTCAAATGGGACATGTTTGACTAAACAAAAAGGTTCGGTTGTGCTTAACGAAGAAGGAAAACTCGTTTGTACGTTGTAGGCTCAATTGGAGGCCAATTTGGGTGCAATCCGAGAATACAAGGATTTGAGTGACCAAATGGACTCAGCTTGGTTTCTAACTCGCGTGGCACCATAATAACGTCAAATGGAACATGTTTGACTCAACAAACAAGTTCGGTTGTGCTTAACGAAGAAGGAAAACTCGTTTGTACGTTGTATGCTCAATTGGAGGCCAATTTGGGTGCAATCCAAGAATACAAGGATTTGAGTGACCAAATGGACTCTGTTTGATTTCAATCCTCGCGTGGCACCATATTAACGTCAAATGGGACATGTTTGACTCAACAAACAAGTTCGTTTGTGCTTAAAGAAGAAGGAAAACTCGTTTGTACGTTGTATGCTCAATTGGAGGCCAATTTGGGTGCAATCCGAGAATACAAGGATTTGAGTAACTAAATGGACTCAGCTTGGTTTCTAACTCGTGTGGCACCATAATAACGTCAAATGGAACATGTTTGACTCAACAAACAAGTTCGGTTGTGCTTAGGGAAGAAGGAAAACTCATTTGTACGTTGTATGCTCAATTGGAGGCCAATTTGGGTGCAATCCAAGAATACAAGGATTTGAGTGACCAAATGGACTCCTTTTGGTTTCTAACTCGCGTGGCACCATAATAACGTCAAATGGGACATGTTTGACTCAACAAAAAGGTTTGGTTGTGCTTAACGAAGAAGGAAAACTCGTTTGTACGTTGTAGGCTCAATTGGAGGCCAATTTGAGTGCAATCCGAGAATACTAGGATTTGAGTGACCAAATGGACTCCGCTTGGTTTCTAACTCGCGTGGCACCATAATAACGTCAAATGGGACATGTTTTTCTAAACAAACAAGTTTGGTTGTGCTTAACGAAGAAGGAAAACTCGTTTGTACGTTGTATGATCAATTGGAGGCCAATTTGGGTGCAATCCGAGAATACAAGGATTTGAGTGACCAAATGGACTCCGTTTGATTTCAATCCTCATGTGGCACCATATTAACGTCAAATGGGACATGTTTGACTCAACAAACAAGTTCGGTTGTGCTTAAAGAAGAAGGAAAACTCGTTTGTACGTTGTATGCTCAATTGGAGGCCAATTTGGGTGCAATCAGAGAATACAAGTATTTGAGTGACCAAATGGACTCCATTTGATTTCAATCCTCGCGTGGCATCATAATAACGTCAAATGGGACATGTTTGACTCAACAAAAAGGTTCGGATGTGCTTAACGAAGAAGGAAAACTCGTTTGTATGTTGTAGGCTCAATTGGAGGCCAATTTGGGTGCAATCCGAGAATACAAGGATTTGAGTGACCAAATGGACTCCGCTTGGTTTCTAACTCACGTTGCACCATATTAACGTCAAATGGGATATTTTTGACTCATCAAACAAGTTCGGTTGTGCTTAAAGAAGAAGAAAAATTCGTTTGTACGTTGTATGCTCAATTGGAGGCCAATATGGGTGCAATCCGAGAATACAAGTATTTGAGTGACCAAATGGACTCCATTTGACTTCAATCCTCGCGTGGCACCATAATAACGTCAAATGGGACATGTTTGAGTAAACAAAAAGGTTCGGTTGTGCTTAACGAAGAAGGAAAACTCGTTTGTACGTTGTAGGCTCAATTGGAGGCCAATTTGGGTGCAATCCGAGAATACAAGGATTTGAGTGACCAAATGGACTCCGCTTGGTTTCTAACTCGCGTGGCACCATAATAACGTCAAATGGGACATGTTTGACTGAACAAACAAGTTCGGTTTTGCTTAACGAAGAAGGAAAAGTCGTTTGTACGTTGTAGGCTCAATTGGAGGCCAATTTGGATGCAATCCGAGAATACAAGGATTTAAGTGACCAAATGGGCTCCGCTTGGTTTCTAACTCGCGTGGCACCATAATAATGTCAAATGGTACATGTTTGAATCAACAAACAAGTTCGTTTGTGCTTAACGAAGAAGGAAAACTCGTTTGTACGTTGTATGCTCAATTGGAGGCCAATTTGGGTGCAATCCGAGAATACAAGGATTTGAGTGACCAAATGGACTCCGTTTGATTTCAATCCTCACGTGGCACCATATTAACGTCAAATGGGACATGTTTGACTCAACAAACAAGTTCGGTTGTGCTTAAAGAAGAAGGAAAACTCGTTTGTACGTTGTATGCTCAATTGGAGGCCAATTTGGGTGCAATCCGAGAATACAAGGATTTGAGTGACTAAATGGACTCAGCTTGGTTTCTAACTCGCGTGGCACCATAATAACGTCAAATGGAACATGTTTGACTCAACAAACAAGTTCGGTTGTGCTTAGGGAAGAAGGAAAACTCATTTGTACGTTGTATGCTCAATTGGAGGCCAATTTGGGTGCAATCCAAGAATACAAGGATTTGAGTGACCAAATATACTCCTTTTGGTTTCTAACTCGCGTGGCACCATAATAACGTCAAATGGGACATGTTTGACTCAACAAAAAGGTTTGGTTGTGCTTAACGAAGAAGGAAAACTCGTTTGTACGTTGTAGGCTCAATTGGAGGCCAATTTGAGTGCAATCCGAGAATACTAGGATTTGAGTGACAAAATGGACTCCGCTTGGTTTCTAACTCGCGTGGCACCATAATAACGTCAAATGGGACATGTTTGTCTAAAAAAAAAGTTCGGTTGTGCTTAACGAAGAAGGAAAACTCGTTTGTACGTTGTATGATCAATTGGAGGCCAATTTGGGTGCAATCCGAGAATACAAGGATTTGAGTGACCAAATGGACTCCGTTTGATTTCAATCCTCGCGTGGCACCATATTAACATCAAATGGGACAATTTTGACTCAACAAACAAGTTCGTTTGTGCTTAAAGAAGAAGGAAAACTCGTTTGTACGTTGTATGCTCAATTGGAGGCCAATTTGGGTGCAATCCGAGAATACAAGTATTTGAGTGACCAAATGGACTCCATTTGATTTCAATCCTCGCGGGGCACCATAATAACATCAAATGGGACATGTTTGACTCAACAAGAAGGTTCGGTTGTGCTTAACGAAGAAGGAAAACTCGTTTGTACGTTGTAGGCTCAAGTGGAGGCCAATTTGGGTGCAATCCGAGAATACAAGGATTTGAGTCACCAAATGGACTCCGCTTGGTTTCTAACTCGCGTGGCACCATAATAACGTCAAATGGGACATATTTGAATCAACAAACAAGTTCGTTTGTGCTTCACGAAGAAGGAAAACTCGTTTGTACGTTGTATGCTCAATTGGAGGCCAATTTGGGTGCAATCCGAGAATACAAGGATTTGAGTGACCAAATGGACTCCGCTTGGTTTCTAACTCGCGTGGCACAATAATAACGTCAAATGGGACATGTTTGACTCAACAAACAAGTTCGATTGTGCTTAACGAAGAAGGAAAACTCGTTTGTACGTTGTATGCTCAATTGGAGGCCAATTTGGGTGCAATCCAATAATACAAGGATTTGAGTGACCAAATAGACTCCGTTTGATTTCAATCCTCACGTGGCACCATATTAACGTCAAATGGGACATGTTTGACTCAACAAAAAAGTTCGGTTGTTTTTAAAGAAGAAGGAAAACTCGTATGTCCGTTGTATGCTCAATTGGAGGCCAATTTGAGTGCAATCTGAGAATACAAGTATTTGAGTGACCAAATGGACTCCATTTGATTTCAATCCTCGCGTGGCACCATAATAACGTCAAATGGGACTTGTTTGACTCAAAAAAAAGGTTAGGTTGTGCTTAACGAATAAGGAAAACTCGTTTGTACGTTGTAGGCTCAATTGGAGGCCAATTTGGGTGCAATCCGAGAATACAAGGATTTAAGTGACCAAATTGACTCCATTTGATTTCAATCCTCACGCGGCACCATAATAAAGTCAAATGGGACATGTTTGACTCAACAAAAAGGTTCGTTTGTGCTTAACGAAGAAGGAAAACTCGTTTGTACGTTGTATGCTCAATTGGAGGCCAATTTGGGTGCAATCCGAGAATACAAGGATTTGAGTGACCAAATGGACTCCGCTTGGTTTCTAACTAGCATGGCACCATAATAACGTCAAATGGGACATGTTTGACTCAACAAACAAGTTCGGTTGTGCTTAACGAAGAAGAAAAACTCGTTTGTACGTTGTATGCTCAATTGGAGGCCAATTTGGGCGCAATTCGAGAATACAAGGATTTGAGTGACCAAATGGACTCCGTTTGATTTCAATCCTCGCGTGGCACCATATTAACGTCAAATGGGACATGTTTGACTCAACAAACAAGTTCGGTTGTGCTTAAAGAAGAAGGAAAACTCGTACGTACGTTGTATGCTCAATTGGAGGCCAATTTGGGTGCAATCTGAGAATACAAGTATTTGAGTGACCAAATGGACTCTATTTGATTTCAATCCTCGCGTGGCACCATAATAACGTCAAATGGGACATGTTTGAATCAACAAAAAGGTTCGGTTGTGCTTAACGAATAAGGAAAACTCGTTTGTACGTTGTAGGCTCAATTGGAGGCCAATTTGGGTACAATCCGAGAATACAAGTATTTGAGTGACCAAATTGACTCCGCTTGGTTTCTAACTCGCGTTGCACCATAATAACGTCAAATGGGACATTTTTGACTCATCAAACAAGTTCGGTTGTGCTTAAAGAAGAAGGAAAACTCGTTTGTACGTTGTATGCTCAATTGGAGGCCAATATGGGTGCAATCCGAGAATACAAGTATTTGAGTGACCAAATGGACTCCATTTGATTTCAATCCTCGCGTGGCACCATAATATCGTCAAATGGGACATGTTTGACTCAACAAAAAGGTTCGGTTGTGCTTAACGAAGAAGGAAAACTCGTTTGTACGTTGTAGGCTCAATTGGAGGCCAATTTGTGTGCAATCCGAGAATACAACGATTTGAGTGACCAAATGGACTCCGCTTGGTTTCTAACTCACATGGCACCATAATAACGTCTAATGGGACATGTTTGACTCAACAAACAAGTTTGGTTGTGCTTAACGAAGAAGGAAAACTCGTTTGTTCGTTGTATGATCAATTGGAGGCCAATTTGGGTGCAATTCGAGAATACAAGGATTTGAGTGACCAAATGGACTCCGTTTGATTTCAATCCTTGCGTGGCACCATATGAACGTCAAATGGGACATGTTTGATCCAAAAAAAAAGTTCGGTTGTGCTTAAAGAAGAAGGAAAACTCGTTTGTACGTTGTATTCTCAATTGGAGGCCAATTTGGATGCAATCCGAGAATACAAGTATTTGAGTGACCAAATGGACTCCGTTTGATTTCAATCCTCATGTGGCACCATATTAACGTCAAATGGGACATGTTTGACTCAACAAACAAGTTTGGTTGTGCTTAAAGAAGAAGGAAAACTCGTTTGTACGTTGTATGCTCAATTGGAGGCCAATTTGGGTGCAATCCGAGAATACAAGTATTTGAGTGACCAAATGGACTCCATTTGATTTCAATCCTCACGTGGCATCATAATAACGTAAAATGGGACATGTTTGACTCAACAAAAAGGTTCGGATGTGCTGAACGAAGAAGGAAAACTCGTTTGTACGTTGTAGGCTCAATTGGAGGCCAATTTGGGTGCAATCCGAGAATACAAGGATTTGAGTGACCAAATGGACTCCGCTTGGTTTCTAACTCGCGTGGCACCATAATAATGTCAAATGGGACATGTTTGAATCAACAAACAAGTTCGGTTGTGCTTAACGAAGAAGGAAAACTCGTTTGTACGTTGTATGCTCAATTGGAGGCAAATTTGGGCGCAATTCGAGAATACAAGGATTTGAGTGACCAAATGGACTCCGTTTGATTTCAATCCTTGCGTGGCACCATATTAACGTCCAATGGGACATGTTTGACTCAACAAACAAGTTCGGTTGTGCTTAAAGAAAAAGGAAAACTCGTACGTACGTTGTATGCTCAATTGGAGGCCAATTTGGGTGCAATCTGAGAATACAAGTATTTGAGTGACCAAATGGACTCCATTTTATTTCAATCCTCGCGTGGCACCATAATAACGTCAAATGGGACATGTTTGACTCCACAAAAAGGTTCGGTTGTGCTTAACGAAGAAGGAAAACTCGTTTGTACGTTGTAGGCTCAATTGGAGGCCAATTTGGGTGCAATCCGAGAATACAAGTATTTGAGTGACCAAATTGACTCCATTTGATTTCAATCCTCACGCGGCACCATAATAAAGTCAAACGGGACATGTTTGACTCAACAAAAAGGTTCGTTTGTGCTTAACGAAGAAGGAAAACTCGTTTGTACGTTGTATGCTCAATTGGAGGCCAATTTGGGTGCAATCCGAGAATACAAGGATTTGAGTGACCAAATGGACTCAGCTTGGTTTCTAACTCGCGTGGCACCATAATAACGTCAAATGGAACATGTTTGACTCAATAAAAAAGTTCGGTTGTGCTTAACGAAGAAGGAAAACTCGTTTTTACGTTGTATGCTCAATTGGAGGCCAATTTGGGTGCAATCCAAGAATACAAGGATTTGAGTGACCAAATGGACTCCGTTTGATTTCAATCCTCGTGTGGCACCATATTAACGTCAAATGGGACATGTTTGACTCAACAAACAAGTTTGGTTGTGCTTAAAGAGGAAGGAAAACTCGTTTGTACGTTGTATGCTCAATTGGAGGCCAATTTGGGTGCAATCCGAGAATACAAGTATTTGAGTGACCAAATGGACTCCATTTGATTTCAATCCTCACGTGGCATCATAATAACGTAAAATGGGACATGTTTGACTCAACAAAAAGGTTCGGATGTGCTGAACGAAGAAGGAAAACTCGTTTGTACGTTGTAGGCTCAATTGGAGGCCAATTTGGGTGCAATCCGAGAATACAAGGATTTGAGTGACCAAATGGACTCCGCTTGGTTTCTAACTCGCGTGGCACCATAATAACGTCAAATGGGACATGTTTGAATCAACAAACAAGTTCGGTTGTGCTTAACGAAGAAGGAAAACTCGTTTGTACGTTGTATGCTCAATTGGAGGCAAATTTGGGCGCAATTCGAGAATACAAGGATTTGAGTGACCAAATGGACTCCGTTTGATTTCAATCCTTGCGTGGCACCATATTAACGTCCAATGGGACATGTTTGACTCAACAAACAAGTTCGGTTGTGCTTAAAGAAAAAGGAAAACTCGTACGTACGTTGTATGCTCAATTGGAGGCCAATTTGGGTGCAATCTGAGAATACAAGTATTTGAGTGACCAAATGGACTCCATTTTATTTCAATCCTCGCGTGGCACCATAATAACGTCAAATGGGACATGTTTGACTCCACAAAAAGGTTCGGTTGTGCTTAACGAAGAAGGAAAACTCGTTTGTACGTTGTAGGCTCAATTGGAGGTCAATTTGGGTGCAATCCGAGAATACAAGTATTTGAGTGACCAAATTGACTCCATTTGATTTCAATCCTCACGCGGCACCATAATAAAGTCAAACAGGACATGTTTGACTCAACAAAAAGGTTCGTTTGTGCTTAACGAAGAAGGAAAACTCGTTTGTACGTTGTATGCTCAATTGGAGGCCAATTTGGGTGCAATCCGAGAATACAAGGATTTGAGTGACCAAATGGACTCAGCTTGGTTTCTAACTCGCGTGGCACCATAATAACGTCAAATGGAACATGTTTGACTCAATAAAAAAGTTCGGTTGTGCTTAACGAAGAAGGAAAACTCGTTTCTACGTTGTATGCTCAATTGGAGGCCAATTTGGGTGCAATCCAAGAATACAAGGATTTGAGTGACCAAATGGACTCCGTTTGATTTCAATCCTCGTGTGGCACCATATTAACGTCAAATGGGACATGTTTGACTCAACAAACAAGTTTGGTTGTGCTTAAAGAGGAAGGAAAACTCGTTTGTACGTTGTATGCTCAATTGGAGGCCAATTTGGGTGCAATCCGAGAATACAAGTATTTGAGTGACCAAATGGACTCCATTTGATTTCAATCCTCGCGTGGCATCATAATAACGTAAAATGGGACATGTTTGACTCAACAAAAAGGTTCGGATGTGCTTAACGAAGAAGGAAAACTCGTTTGTACGTTGTAGGCTCAATTGGAGGCCAATTTGGGTGCAATCCGAGAATACAAGGATTTGAGTGACCAAATGGACTCCGCTTGGTTTCTAACTCGCGTGGCACCATAATAACGTCAAATGGGACATGTTTGAATCAACAAACAAGTTCGGTTGTGCTTAACGAAGAAGAAAAACTCGTTTGTACGTTGTATGCTCAATTGGAGGCCAATTTGGGCGAAATTCGAGAATACAAGGATTTGAGTGACCAAATGGACTCCGTTTGATTTCAATCCTCGCGTGGCACCATATTAACGTCAAATGGGACATGTTTGACTCAACAAACAAGTTCGGTTGTGCTTAAAGAAGAAGGAAAACTCGTACGTACGTTGTATGCTCAATTGGAGGCCAATTTGGGTGCAATCTGAGAATACAAGTATTTGAGTGACCAAATGGACTCTATTTGATTTCAATCCTCACGTGGCACCATAATAACGTCAAATGGGACATGTTTGACTCAACAAAAAGGTTCGGTTGTGCTTAACGAATAAGGAAAACTTGTTTGTACGTTGTAGGCTCAATTGGAGGCCAATTTGGGTGCAATCCGAGAATACAAGGATTTGAGTGACCAAATGGACTCCGCTTGGTTTCTAACTCGCGTTGCACCATAATAACGTCAAATGGGACATTTTTGACTCATCAAACAAGTTCGGTTGTGCTTAAAGAAGAAGGAAAACTCGTTTGTACGTTGTATGCTCAATTGGAGGCCAATATGGGTGCAATCCGAGAATACAAGTATTTGAGTGACCAAATGGACTCCATTTGATTTCAATCCTCGCGTGGCACCATAATAACGTCAAATGGGACATGTTTGACTCAACAAAAAGGTTCGGTTGTGCTTAACGAAGAAGGAAAACTCGTTTGTACGTTGTAGGCTCAATTGGAGGCCAATTTGAGTGCAATCCGAGAATACAAGGATTTGAGTGACCAAATGGACTCCGCTTGGTTTCTAACTCACATGGCGCCATAATAACGTCTAATGGGACATGTTTGACTCAACAAACAAGTTCGTTTGTGCTTAACGAAGAAGGAAAACTCGTTTGTACGTTGTATGATCAATTGGAGGCCAATTTGGGTGCAATCCGAGAATACAAGGATTTGAGTGACCAAATGGACTCCGTTTGATTTCAATCCTCGCGTGGCACCATATTAACGTCAAATGGGACATGTTAGACTCAAAAAAAAAGTTCGGTTCTGCTTAAAGAAGAAGGAAAACTCGTTTGTACGTTGTATGCTCAATTGGAGGCCAATTTGGGTGCAATCCGAGAATATACAAGTATTTGAGTGACCAAATGGACTCCATTTGATTTCAATCCTCGCGTGGCACCATAATAACGTCAAATGGGACATGTTTGACTCAACAAACAAGTTTGGTTGTGCTTAACGAAGAAGGAAAACTCGTTTGTTCGTTGTATGATCAATTGGAGGCCAATTTGGGTGCAATTCGAGAATACAAGGATTTGAGTGACCAAATGGACTCCGTTTGATTTCAATCCTCGCGTGGCACCATATGAACGTCAAATGGGACATGTTTGATTCAAAAAAAAAGTTCGGTTGTGCTTAAAGAAGAAGGAAAAGTCGTTTGTACGTTGTATGCTCAATTGGAGGCCAATTTGGATGCAATCCGAGAATACAAGTATTTGAGTGACCAAATGGACTCCATTTAATTTCAATCCTCGCGTGGCACCATAATAACGTCAAATGGGACATGTTTGACTCCACAAAAAGGTTCGGTTGTGCTTAACGAAGAAGGAAAACTCGTTTGTACGTTGTAGGCTCAATTGGAGGCCAATTTGGGTGCAATCCGAGAATACAAGTATTTGAGTGACCAAATTGACTCCATTTGATTTCAATCCTCACGCGGTACCATAATAAAGTCAAATGGGACATGTTTGACTCAACAAAAAGGTTCGTTTGTGCTTAACGAAGAAGGAAAACTCGTTTGTACGTTGTATGCTCAATTGGAGGCCAATTTGGGTGCAATCCGAGAATACAAGGATTTGAGTGACCAAATGGACTCAGCTTGGTTTCTAACTCGCGTTGCACCATAATAACGTCAAATGGGACATTTTTGACTCATCAAACAAGTTCGGTTGTGCTTAAAGAAGAAGGAAAACTCGTTTGTACGTTGTATGCTCAATTGGAGGCCAATATGGGTGCAATCCGAGAATACAAGTATTTGAGTGACCAAATGGACTCCATTTGATTTCAATCCTCGCGTGGCATCATAATAACGTAAAATGGGACATGTTTGACTCAACAAAAAGGTTCGGATGTGCTTAACGAAGAAGGAAAACTCGTTTGTACGTTGTAGGCTCAATTGGAGGCCAATTTGGGTGCAATCCGAGAATACAAGGATTTGAGTGACCAAATGGACTCCGCTTGGTTTCTAACTCGCGTGGCACCATAATAACGTCAAATGGGACATGTTTGAATCAACAAACAAGTTCGGTTGTGCTTAACGAAGAAGAAAAACTCGTTTGTACGTTGTATGCTCAATTGGAGGCCAATTTGGGCGAAATCCGAGAATACAAGTATTTGAGTGACCAAATGGACTCCATTTGATTTCAATCCTCGCGTGGCACCATAATAACGTCAAATGGGACATGTTTGACTCAACAAACAAGTTTGGTTGTGCTTAACGAAGAAGGAAAACTCGTTTGTTCGTTGTATGATCAATTGGAGGCCAATTTGGGTGCAATTCGAGAATACAAGGATTTGAGTGACCAAATGGACTCCGTTTGATTTCAATCCTCGCGTGGCACCATATGAACGTCAAATGGGACATGTTTGATTCAAAAAAAAAATTCGGTTGGGCTTAAAGAAGAAGGAAAAGTCGTTTGTACGTTGTATGCTCAATTGGAGGCCAATTTGGATGCAATCCGAGAATACAAGTATTTGAGTGACCAAATGGACTCCATTTAATTTCAATCCTCGCGTGGCACCATAATAACGTCAAATGGGACATGTTTGACTCCACAAAAAGGTTCGGTTGTGCTTAACGAAGAAGGAAAACTCGTTTGTACGTTGTAGGCTCAATTGGAGGCCAATTTGGGTGCAATCCGAGAATACAAGTATTTGAGTGACCAAATTGACTCCATTTGATTTCAATCCTCACGCGGTACCATAATAAAGTCAAATGGGACATGTTTGACTCAACAAAAAGGTTCGTTTGTGCTTAACGAAGAAGGAAAACTCGTTTGTACGTTGTAGGCTCAATTGGAGGCCAATTTGAGTGCAATCCGAGAATACAAGGATTTGAGTGACCAAATTGACTCCGCTTGGTTTCTAACTTGTGTGGCACCATAATAACGTCAAATGGGACATGTTTGACTCAACAAACAAGTTCGGTTGTTGTTAACGAAGAAGGAAAACTCGTTTGTACGTTGTATGATCAATTGGAGGCCAATTTGGGTGCAATCCGAGAATACAAGTATTTGAGTGACCAAATGGACTCCATTTGATTTCAATCCCCGCGCGGCACCATAATAACGTCAAATGGGACCTGATTGACACAACAAAAAGGTTCGGTTGTGCTTAACAAAGAAGGAAAACTCGTTTGTACGTTGTATGCTAAATTGGAGGCCAATTTGGGTGCAATCCGAGAATACAAGGATTTGAGTGACCAAATGGACTCCATTTGATTTCAATCCTCGCGTGGCACCATAATAACGTCAAATGGGACATGTTTGACTCAACAAAAAGGTTCGGTTGTGCTTAACGAAGAAGGAAAACTCGTTTGTACGTTGTAGGCTCAATTGGAGGCCAATTTGGGTGCAATCCGAGAATACAAGGATTTGAGTGACCAAATGGACTCCGTTTGATTTCACTCCTCGCGTGGCACCATATTAACGTCAAATGGGACATTTTTGACTCAACAAACAAGTTCGGTTGTGCTTAAAGAAGAAGGAAAACTCGTTTGTACGTTGTATGCTCAATTGGAGGCCAATTTGGGTGCAATCCGAGAATACAAGTATTTGAGTTACCAAATGGACTCCATTTGGTTTCAATCCTTGCGTGGCACCATAATAACGTCAAATAGGAGATGTTTGACTCAACAAAAAGGTTCGGTTGTGCTTAACGAAGAAGGAAAACTCGTTTGTACGTTGTAGGCTCAATTGGAGGCCAATTTGAGTGCAATCCGAGAATACAAGGATTTGAGTGACCAAATTGACTCCGCTTGGTTTCTAACTTGTGTGGCACCATAATAACGTCAAATGGGACATGTTTGACTCAACAAACAAGTTCGGTTGTTGTTAACGAAGAAGGAAAACTCGTTTGTACGTTGTATGATCAATTGGAGGCCAATTTGGGTGCAATCCGAGAATACAAGTATTTGAGTGACCAAATGGACTCCATTTGATTTCAATCCCCGCGCGGCACCATAATAACGTCAAATGGGACCTGATTGACACAACAAAAAGGTTCGGTTGTGCTTAACAAAGAAGGAAAACTCGTTTGTACGTTGTATGCTAAATTGGAGGCCAATTTGGGTGCAATCCGAGAATACAAGGATTTGAGTGACCAAATGGACTCCGTTTGATTTCAATCCTTGCGTGGCACCATAATAACGTCAAATGGGACATGTTTGACTCAACAAACAAGTTCGGTTGTGCTTAAAGAAGAAGGAAAACTCGTTTGTACGTTGTAGGCTCAAGTGGAGGCCAATTTGGGTGCAATCCGAGAATACAAGGATTTGAGTCACCAAATGGACTCCGCTTGGTTTCTAACTCGCGTGGCACCATAATAACGTCAAATGGGACATATTTGAATGAACAAACAAGTTCGTTTGTGCTTCACGAAGAAGGAAAACTCGTTTGTACGTTGTATGCTCAATTGGAGGCCAATTTGGGTGCAATCCGAGAATACAAGGATTTGAGTGACCAAATGGACTCCGCTTGGTTTCTAACTCGCGTGGCACCATAATAACGTCAAATGGGACATGTTTGACTCAACAAACAAGTTCGATTGTGCTTAACGAAGAAGGAAAACTCGTTTGTACGTTGTATGCTCAATTGGAGGCCAATTTGGGTGCAATCCAATAATACAAGGATTTGAGTGACCAAATAGACTCCGTTTGATTTCAATCCTCACGTGGCACCATATTAACGTCAAATGGGACATGTTTGACTCAACAAAAAAGTTCGGTTGTTTTTAAAGAAGAAGGAAAACTCGTATGTCCGTTGTATGCTCAATTGGAGGCCAATTTGAGTGCAATCTGAGAATACAAGTATTTGAGTGACCAAATGGACTCCATTTGATTTCAATCCTCGCGTGGCACCATAATAACGTCAAATGGGACTTGTTTGACTCAACAAAAAGGTTCGGTTGTGCTTAACGAATAAGGAAAACTCGTTTGTACGTTGTAGGCTCAATTGGAGGCCATTTTGGGTGCAATCCGAGAATACAAGGATTTAAGTGACCAAATTGACTCCATTTGATTTCAATCCTCACGCGGCACCATAATAAAGTCAAATGGGACATGTTTGACTCAACAAAAAGGTTCGTTTGTGCTTAACGAAGAAGGAAAACTCGTTTGTACGTTGTATGCTCAATTGGAGGCCAATTTGGGTGCAATCCGAGAATACAAGGATTTGAGTGACCAAATGGACTCAGCTTGGTTTCTAACTCGCGTGGCACCATAATAACGTCAAATGGAACATGTTTGACTCAATAAACAAGTTCGGTTGTTGTTAACGAAGAAGGAAAACTCGTTTGTACGTTGTATGATCAATTGGAGGCCAATTTGGGTGCAATCCGAGAATACAAGTATTTGAGTGACCAAATGGACTCCATTTGATTTCAATCCCCGCGCGGCACCATAATAACGTCAAATGGGACCTGATTGACACAACAAAAAGGTTCGGTTGTGCTTAACAAAGAAGGAAAACTCGTTTGTACGTTGTATGCTAAATTGGAGGCCAATTTGGGTGCAATCCGAGAATACAAGGATTTGAGTGACCAAATGGACTCCATTTGATTTCAATCCTCGCGTGGCACCATAATAACGTCAAATGGGACATGTTTGACTCAACAAAAAGGTTCGGTTGTGCTTAACGAAGAAGGAAAACTCGTTTGTACGTTGTAGGCTCAATTGGAGGCCAATTTGAGTGCAATCCGAGAATACAAGGATTTGAGTGACCAAATGGACTCCGCTTGGTTTCTAACTCACATGGCGCCATAATAACGTCTAATGGGACATGTTTGACTCAAAAAACAAGTTTGGTTGTGCTTAATGAAGAAGGAAAACTCGTTTGTTCGTTGTATGATCAATTTGAGGCCAATTTGGGTGCAATCCGAGAATACAAGTATTTGAGTGACCAAATGGACTCCATTTTATTTCAATCCTCGCGTGGCACCATAATAACGTCAAATGGGACATGTTTGACTAAACAAAAAGGTTCGGTTGTGCTTAACGAAGAAGGAAAACTCGTTTGTACGTTGTAGGCTCAATTGGAGGCCAATTTGGGTGCAATCCGAGAATACAAGGATTTGAGTGACCAAATGGACTCCGTTTGATTTCAATCCTCGCGTGGCACCATATTAACGTCAAATGGGACATTTTTGACTCAACAAACAAGTTCGGTTGTGCTTAAAGAAGAAGGAAAACTCGTTTGTACGTTGTATGCTCAATTGGAGGCCAATTTGGGTGCAATCCGAGAATACAAGTATTTGAGTTACCAAATGGACTCCATTTGGTTTCAATCCTTGCGTGGCACCATAATAACGTCAAATAGGAGATGTTTGACTCAACAAAAAGGTTCGGTTGTGCTTAACGAAGAAGGAAAACTCGTTTGTACGTTGTAGGCTCAATTGGAGGCCAATTTGAGTTTAATCCGAGAATACAAGGATTTGAGTGACCAAATTGACTCCGCTTGGTTTCTAACTTGTGTGGAACCATAATAACGTCAAATGGGACATGTTTGACTCAACAAACAAGTTCGGTTGTTGTTAACGAAGAAGGAAAACTCGTTTGTACGTTGTATGATCAATTGGAGGCCAATTTGGGTGCAATCCGAGAATACAAGTATTTGAGTGACCAAATGGACTCCATTTAATTTCAATCCTCGCGTGGCACCATAATAACGTCAAATGGGACATGTTTGACTCCACAAAAAGGTTCGGTTGTGCTTAACGAAGAAGGAAAACTCGTTTGTACGTTGTAGGCTCAATTGGAGGCCAATTTGGGTGCAATCCGAGAATACAAGTATTTGAGTGACCAAATTGACTCCATTTGATTTCAATCCTCACGCGGTACCATAATAAAGTCAAATGGGACATGTTTGACTCAACAAAAAGGTTCGTTTGTGCTTAACGAAGAAGGAAAACTCGTTTGTACGTTGTAGGCTCAATTGGAGGCCAATTTGAGTGCAATCCGAGAATACAAGGATTTGAGTGACCAAATTGACTCCGCTTGGTTTCTAACTTGTGTGGCACCATAATAACGTCAAATGGGACATGTTTGACTCAACAAACAAGTTCGGTTGTTGTTAACGAAGAAGGAAAACTCGTTTGTACGTTGTATGATCAATTGGAGGCCAATTTGGGTGCAATCCGAGAATACAAGTATTTGAGTGACCAAATGGACTCCATTTGATTTCAATCCCCGCGCGGCACCATAATAACGTCAAATGGGACCTGATTGACACAACAAAAAGGTTCGGTTGTGCTTAACAAAGAAGGAAAACTCGTTTGTACGTTGTATGCTAAATTGGAGGCCAATTTGGGTGCAATCCGAGAATACAAGGATTTGAGTGACCAAATGGACTCCATTTGATTTCAATCCTCGCGTGGCACCATAATAACGTCAAATGGGACATGTTTGACTCAACAAAAAGGTTCGGTTGTGCTTAACGAAGAAGGAAAACTCGTTTGTACGTTGTAGGCTCAATTGGAGGCCAATTTGAGTGCAATCCGAGAATACAAGGATTTGAGTGACCAAATTGACTCCGCTTGGTTTCTAACTTGTGTGGCACCATAATAACGTCAAATGGGACATGTTTGACTCAACAAACAAGTTCGGTTGTTGTTAACGAAGAAGGAAAACTCGTTTGTACGTTGTATGATCAATTGGAGGCCAATTTGGGTGCAATCTGAGAATACAAGTATTTGAGTGACCAAATGGACTCCATTTTATTTCAATCCTTGCGTGGCACCATAATAACGTCAAATGGGACATGTTTGACTAAACAAAAAGGTTCGGTTGTGCTTAACGAAGAAGGAAAACTCGTTTGTACGTTGTAGGCTCAATTGGAGGCCAATTTGGGTGCAATCCGAGAATACAAGGATTTGAGTGACCAAATGGACTCCGTTTGATTTCAATCCTCGCGTGGCACCATATTAACGTCAAATGGGACATTTTAGACTCAACAAACAAGTTCGGTTGTGCTTAAAGAAGAAGGAAAACTCGTTTGTACGTTGTATGCTCAATTGGAGGCCAATTTGGGTGCAATCCGAGAATACAAGTATTTGAGTTACCAAATGGACTCCATTTGGTTTCAATCCTTGCGTGGCACCATAATAACGTCAAATAGGAGATGTTTGACTCAACAAAAAGGTTCGGTTGTGCTTAACGAAGAAGGAAAACTCGTTTGTACGTTGTAGGCTCAATTGGAGGCCAATTTGAGTGCAATCCGAGAATACAAGGATTTGAGTGACCAAATTGACTCCGCTTGGTTTCTAACTTGTGTGGCACCATAATAACGTCAAATGGGACATGTTTGACTCAACAAACAAGTTCGGTTGTTGTTAACGAAGAAGGAAAACTCGTTTGTACGTTGTATGATCAATTGGAGGCCAATTTGGGTGCAATCCGAGAATACAAGTATTTGAGTGACCAAATGGACTCCATTTGATTTCAATCCCCGCGCGGCACCATAATAACGTCAAATGGGACCTGATTGACACAACAAAAAGGTTCGGTTGTGCTTAACAAACAAGGAAAACTCGTTTGTACGTTGTATGCTAAATTGGAGGCCAATTTGGGTGCAATCCGAGAATACAAGGATTTGAGTGACCAAATGGACTCGGTTTGATTTCAATCCTTGCGTGGCACCATAATAACGTCAAATGGGACATGTTTGACTCAACAAACAAGTTCGGTTGTGCTTAAAGAAGAAGGAAAACTCGTTTGTACGTTGTAGGCTCAAGTGGAGGCCAATTTGGGTGCAATCCGAGAATACAAGGATTTGAGTCACCAAATGGACTCCGCTTGGTTTCTAACTCGCGTGGCACCATAATAACGTCAAATGGGACATATTTGAATGAACAAACAAGTTCGTTTGTGCTTCACGAAGAAGGAAAACTCGTTTGTACGTTGTATGCTCAATTGGAGGCCAATTTGGGTGCAATCCGAGAATACAAGGATTTGAGTGACCAAATGGACTCCGCTTGGTTTCTAACTCGCGTGGCACCATAATAACGTCAAATGGGACATGTTTGACTCAACAAACAAGTTCGATTGTGCTTAACGAAGAAGGAAAACTCGTTTGTACGTTGTATGCTCAATTGGAGGCCAATTTGGGTGCAATCCAATAATACAAGGATTTGAGTGACCAAATAGACTCCGTTTGATTTCAATCCTCACGTGGCACCATATTAACGTCAAATGGGACATGTTTGACTCAACAAAAAAGTTCGGTTGTTTTTAAAGAAGAAGGAAAACTCGTATGTCCGTTGTATGCTCAATTGGAGGCCAATTTGAGTGCAATCTGAGAATACAAGTATTTGAGTGACCAAATGGACTCCATTTGATTTCAATCCTCGCGTGGCACCATAATAACGTCAAATGGGACTTGTTTGACTCAACAAAAAGGTTCGGTTGTGCTTAACGAATAAGGAAAACTCGTTTGTACGTTGTAGGCTCAATTGGAGGCCATTTTGGGTGCAATCCGAGAATACAAGGATTTAAGTGACCAAATTGACTCCATTTGATTTCAATCCTCACGCGGCACCATAATAAAGTCAAATGGGACATGTTTGACTCAACAAAAAGGTTCGTTTGTGCTTAACGAAGAAGGAAAACTCGTTTGTACGTTGTAGGCTCAATTGGAGGCCAATTTGGGTGCAATCCGAGAATACAAGGATTTAAGTGACCAAATTGTCTCCATTTGATTTCAATCCTCACGCGGCACCATAATAAAGTCAAATGGGACATGTTTGACTCAACAAAAAGGTTCGTTTGTGCTTAACGAAGAAGGAAAACTCGTTTGTACGTTGTATGCTCAATTGGAGGCCAATTTGGGTGCAATCCGAGAATACAAGGATTTGAGTGACCAAATGGACTCAGCTTGGTTTCTAACTCGCGTGGCACCATAATAACGTCAAATGGAACATGTTTGACTCAATAAACAAGTTCGGTTGTGCTTAACGAAGAAGGAAAACTCGTTTGTACGTTGTATGCTCAATTGGAGGCCAATTTGGGTGCAATCTGAGAATACAAGTATTTGAGTGACCAAATGGACTCCATTTAATTTCAATCCTCGCGTGGCACCATAATAACGTCAAATGGGACATGTTTGACTCCACAAAAAGGTTCGGTTGTGCTTAACGAAGAAGGAAAACTCGTTTGTACGTTGTAGGCTCAATTGGAGGCCAATTTGGGTGCAATCCGAGAATACAAGTATTTGAGTGACCAAATTGACTCCAATTGATTTCAATCCTCACGCGGCACCACAATAAAGTCAAATGGGACATGTTTGACTCAACAAAAAGGTTCGTTTGTGCTTAACGAAGAAGGAAAACTCGTTTGTACGTTGTATGCTCAATTGCAGGCCAATTTGGGTGCAATCCGAGAATACAAGGATTTGAGTGACCAAATGGACTCAGCTTGGTTTCTAACTCGCGTGGCACCATAATAACGTCAAATGGAACATGTTTGACTCAATAAACAAGTTCGGTTGTGCTTAACGAAGAAGGAAAACTCGTTTGTACGTTGTATGCTCAATTGGAGGCCAATTTGGGTGCAATCCAAGAATACAAGGATTTGAGTGAC
Organism: Berberis vulgaris; assembly: GCA_963556465.1. NCBI lineage: Eukaryota > Viridiplantae > Streptophyta > Magnoliopsida > Ranunculales > Berberidaceae > Berberis > Berberis vulgaris. The sequence continues at coordinate 49,512,226 of OY747127.1, forward strand.
CAAATGGACTCCGTTTGATTTCAATCCTCGTGTGGCACCATATTAACGTCAAATGGGACATGTTTGACTCAACAAACAAGTTTGGTTGTGCTTAAAGAAGAAGGAAAACTCGTTTGTACGTTGTATGCTCAATTGGAGGCCAATTTGGGTGCAATCCGAGAATACAAGTATTTGAGTGACCAAATGGACTCCATTTGATTTCAATCCTCGCGTGGCATCATAATAACGTAAAATGGGACATGTTTGACTCAACAGAAAGGTTCGGATGTGCTTAACGAAGAAGGAAAACTCGTTTGTACGTTGTAGGCTCAATTGGAGGCCAATTTGGGTGCAATCCGAGAATACAAGGATTTGAGTGACCATATGGACTCCGCTTGGTTTCTAACTCGCGTTGCACCATAATAACGTCAAATGGGACATTTTTGACTCATCAAAAAAGTTCGGTTGTGCTTAACGAAGAAGAAAAACTCGTTTGTACGTTGTATGCTCAATTGGAGGCCAATTTGGGTGCAATCTGAGAATACAAGTATTTGAGTGACCAAATGGACTCTATTTGATTTCAATCCTCGCGTGGCACCATAATAACGTCAAATGGGACATGTTTGACTCAACAAAAAGGTTCGGTTGTGCTTAACGAATAAGGAAAACTTGTTTGTACGTTGTAGGCTCAATTGGAGGCCAATTTGGGTGCAATCCGAGAATACAAGGATTTGAGTGACCAAATGGACTCCGCTTGGTTTCTAACTCGCGTTGCACCATAATAACGTCAAATGGGACATTTTTGACTCATCAAACAAGTTCGGTTGTGCTTAAAGAAGAAGGAAAACTCGTTTGTACGTTGTATGCTCAATTGGAGGCCAATATGGGTGCAATCCGAGAATACAAGTATTTGAGTGACCAAATGGACTCCATTTGATTTCAATCCTCACATGGCACCATAATAACGTCAAATGGGACATGTTTGACTCAACAAAAAGGTTCGGTTGTGCTTAACGAAGAAGGAAAACTCGTTTGTACGTTGTAGGCTCAATTGGAGGCCAATTTGAGTGCAATCCGAGAATACAAGGATTTGAGTGACCAAATGGACTCCGCTTGGTTTCTAACTCACATGGCGCCATAATAACGTCTAATGGGACAAGTTTGACTCAACAAACAAGTTCGGTTGTGCTTAACGAAGAAGAAAAACTCGTTTGTACGTTGTATGCTCAATTGGAGGCCAATATGGGTGCAATCCGAGAATACAAGTATTTGAGTGACCAAATGGACTCCATTTTATTTCAATCCTTGCGTGGCACCATAATAACGTCAAATGGGACATGTTTGACTAAACAAAAAGGTTCGGTTGTGCTTAACGAAGAAGGAAAACTCGTTTGTACGTTGTAGGCTCAATTGGAGGCCAATTTGGGTGCAATCCGAGAATACAAGGATTTGAGTGACCAAATGGACTCCATTTGATTTCAATCCTCGCGTGGCACCATAATAACGTCAAATGGGACATGTTTGACTCAACAAGAAGGTTCGGTTGTGCTTAACGAAGAAGGAAAACTCGTTTGTACGTTGTAGGCTCAATTGGAGGCCAATTTGGGTGCAATCCGAGAATACAAGGATTTGAGTGACCAAATGGACTCCGTTTGATTTCAATCCTCGCGGGGCACCATATTAACGTCAAATGGGACATTTTTGACTCAACAAACAAGTTCGGTTGTGCTTAAAGAAGAAGGAAAACTCGTTTGTACGTTGTATGCTCAATTGGAGGCCAATTTGGGTGCAATCCGAGAATACAAGTATTTGAGTTACCAAATGGACTCCATTTGGTTTCAATCCTTGTGTGGCACCATATTAACGTCAAATAGGAGATGTTTGACTCAACAAAAAGGTTCGGTTGTGCTTAACGAAGAAGGAAAACTCGTTTGTACGTTGTAGGCTCAATTGGAGGCCAATTTGAGTGCAATCCGAGAATACAAGGATTTGAGTGACCAAATTGACTCCGCTTGGTTTCTAACTCGCGTGGCACCATAATAACGTCAAATGGAACATGTTTGACTCAATAAACAAGTTCGGTTGTGCTTAACGAAGAAGGAAAACTCGTTTGTACGTTGTATGCTCAATTGGAGGCCAATTTGGGTGCAATCCAAGAATACAAGGATTTGAGTGACCAAATGGACTCCGTTTGATTTCAATACTCGTGTGGCACCATATTAACGTCAAATGGGACATGTTTGACTCAACAAACAAGTTTGGTTGTGCTTAAAGAAGAAGGAAAACTCGTTTGTACGTTGTATGCTCAATTGGAGGCCAATTTGGGTGCAATCCGAGAATACAAGGATTTGAGTGACCAAATGGACTCCATTTGATTTCAATCCTCGCGTGGCATCATAATAACGTAAAATGGGACATGTTTGACTCAACAAAAAGGTTCGGATGTGCTTAACGAAGAAGGAAAACTCGTTTGTACGTTGTAGGCTCAATTGGAGGCCAATTTGGGTGCAATCCGAGAATACAAGGATTTGAGTGACCAAATGGACTCCGCTTGGTTTCTAACTCGCGTGGCACCATAATAACGTCAAATGGGACATGTTTCAATCAACAAACAAGTTCGGTTGTGCTTAACGAAGAAGAAAAACTCGTTTGTACGTTGTATACTCAATTGGAGGCCAATTTGGGTGCAATCTGAGAATACAAGTATTTGAGTTACCAAATGGACTCCATTTGGTTTCAATCCTTGCGTGGCACCATAATAACGTCAAATAGGAGATGTTTGACTCAACAAAAAGGTTCGGTTGTGCTTAACGAAGAAGGAAAACTCGTTTGTACGTTGTAGGCTCAATTGGAGGCCAATTTGAGTGCAATCCGAGAATACAAGGATTTGAGTGACCAAATTGACTCCGCTTGGTTTCTAACTTGTGTGGCACCATAATAACGTCAAATGGGACATGTTTGACTCAACAAACAAGTTCGGTTGTGCTTAACGAAGAAGGAAAACTCGTTTGTACGTTGTATGCTCAATTGGAGCCCAATTTGGGTGCAATCCGAGAATACAAGTATTTGAGTGACCAAATGGACTCCATTTTATTTCAATCCTTGCGTGGCACCATAATAACGTCAAATGGGACATGTTTGACTAAAAAAAAAGGTTCGGTTGTGCTTAAAGAAGAAGGAAAACTCGTTTGTACGTTATATGCTCAATTGGAGGCCAATTTGGGTGCAATCCGAGAATACAAGTATTTGAGTTACCAAATGGACTCCATTTGGTTTCAATCCTTGCGTGGCACCATAATAACGTCAAATAGGAGATGTTTGACTCAACAAAAAGGTTCGGTTGTGCTTAACGAAGAAGGAAAACTCGTTTGTACGTTGTAGGCTCAATTGGAGGCCAATTTGAGTGCAATCCGAGAATACAAGTATTTGAGTGACCAAATGGACTCCGCTTGGTTTCTAACTCACATGGCGCCATAATAACGTCTAATGGGACATGTTTGACTCAACAAACAAGTTCGGTTGTGCTTAAAGAAGAAGGAAAACTCGTTTGTACGTTGTATGCTCAATTGGAGGCCAATTTGGGTGCAATCCGAGAATACAAGTATTTGAGTGACCAAATGGACTCCATTTGATTTCAATCCTCGCGTGGCACCATAATAACATCAAATGGGACATGTTTGACTCAACAAGAAGGTTCGGTTGTGCTTAACGAAGAAGGAAAACTCGTTTGTACGTTGTAGGCTCTAGTGGAGGCCAATTTGGGTGCAATCCGAGAATACAAGGATTTGAGTCACCAAATGGACTCCGCTTGGTTTCTAACTCGCGTGGCACCATAATAACGTCAAATGGGACATATTTGAATCAACAAACAAGTTCGTTTGTGCTTCACGAAGAAGGAAAACTCGTTTGTATGTTGTATGCTCAATTGGAGGCCAATTTGGGTGCAATCCGAGAATACAAGGATTTGAGTGACCAAATGGACTCCGCTTGGTTTCTAACTCGCGTGGCACCATAATAACGTCAAATGGGACATGTTTGACTCAACAAACAAGTTCGATTGTGCTTAACGAAGAAGGAAAACTCGTTTGTACGTTGTATGCTCAATTGGAGGCCAATTTGGGTGCAATCCAATAATACAAGGATTTGAGTGACCAAATAGACTCCGTTTGATTTCAATCCTCACGTGGCACCATATTAACGTCAAATGGGACATGTTTGACTCAACAAAAAAGTTCGGTTGTTTTTAAAGAAGAAGGAAAACTCGTATGTCCGTTGTATGCTCAATTGGAGGCCAATTTGAGTGCAATCTGAGAATACAAGTATTTGAGTGACCAAATGGACTCCATTTGATTTCAATCCTTGCGTGGCACCATAATAACGTCAAATGGGACTTGTTTGACTCAACAAAAAGGTTCGGTTGTGCTTAACGAATAAGGAAAACTCGTTTGTACGTTGTAGGCTCAATTGGAGGCCAATTTGGGTGCAATCCGAGAATACAAGGATTTGAGTGACCAAATTGACTCCATTTGATTTCAATCCTCACGCGGCACCATAATAAAGTCAAATGGGACATGTTTGACTCAACAAAAAGGTTCGTTTGTGCTTAACGAAGAAGGAAAACTCGTTTGTACGTTGTATGCTCAATTGGAGGCCAATTTGGGTGCAATCCGAGAATACAAGGATTTGAGTGACCAAATGGACTCAGCTTGGTTTCTAACTCGCGTGGCACCATAATAACGTCAAATGGAACATGTTTGACTCAATAAACAAGTTCGGTTGTGCTTAACGAAGAAGGAAAACTCGTTTGTACGTTGTATGCTCAATTGGAGGCCAATTTGGGTGCAATCTGAGAATACAAGTATTTGAGTGACCAAATGGACTCCATTTAATTTCAATCCTCGCGTGGCACCATAATAACGTCAAATGGGACATGTTTGACTCCACAAAAAGGTTCGGTTGTGCTTAACGAAGAAGGAAAACTCGTTTGTACGTTGTAGGCTCAATTGGAGGCCAATTTGGGTGCAATCCGAGAATACAAGTATTTGAGTGACCAAATTGACTCCATTTGATTTCAATCCTCACGCGGCACCATAATAAAGTCAAATGGGACATGTTTGACTCAACAAAAAGGTTCGTTTGTGCTTAACGAAGAAGGAAAACTCGTTTGTACGTTGTATGCTCAATTGGAGGCCAATTTGGGTGCAATCCGAGAATACAAGGATTTGAGTGACCAAATGGACTCAGCTTGGTTTCTAACTCGCGTGGCACCATAATAACGTCAAATGGAACATGTTTGACTCAATAAACAAGTTCGGTTGTGCTTAACGAAGAAGGAAAACTCGTTTGTACGTTGTATGCTCAATTGGAGGCCAATTTGGGTGCAATCCAAGAATACAAGGATTTGAGTGACCAAATGGACTCCGTTTGATTTCAATCCTCGTGTGGCACCATATTAACGTCAAATGGGACATGTTTGACTCAACAAACAAGTTTGGTTGTGCTTAAAGAAGAAGGAAAACTCGTTTGTACGTTGTATGCTCAATTGGAGGCCAATTTGGGTGCAATCCGAGAATACAAGTATTTGAGTGACCAAATGGACTCCATTTGATTTCAATCCTCGCGTGGCATCATAATAACGTAAAATGGGACATGTTTGACTCAACAAAAAGGTTCGGATGTGCTTAACGAAGAAGGAAAACTCGTTTGTACGTTGTAGGCTCAATTGGAGGCCAATTTGGGTGCAATCCGAGAATACAAGGATTTGAGTGACCAAATGGACTCCGCTTGGTTTCTAACTCGCGTGGCACCATAATAACGTCAAATGGGACATGTTTGAATCAACAAACAAGTTCGGTTGTGCTTAACGAAGAAGAAAAACTCGTTTGTACGTTGTATGCTCAATTGGAGGCCAATTTGGGTGCAATCTGAGAATACAAGTATTTGAGTGACCAAATGGACTCTATTTGATTTCAATCCTCGCGTGGCACCATAATAACGTCAAATGGGACATGTTTGACTCAACAAAAAGGTTCGGTTGTGCTTAACGAATAAGGAAAACTTGTTTGTACGTTGTAGGCTCAATTGGAGGCCAATTTGGGTGCAATCCGAGAATACAAGGATTTGAGTGACCAAATGGACTCCGCTTGGTTTCTAACTCGCGTTGCACCATAATAACGTCAAATGGGACATTTTTGACTCATCAAAAAAGTTCGGTTGTGCTTAAAGAAGAAGGAAAACTCGTTTGTACGTTGTATGCTCAATTGGAGGCCAATATGGGTGCAATCCGAGAATACAAGTATTTGAGTGACCAAATGGACTCCATTTGATTTCAATCCTCGCATGGCACCATAATAACGTCAAATGGGACATGTTTGACTCAACAAAAAGGTTCGGTTGTGCTTAACGAAGAAGGAAAACTCGTTTGTACGTTGTAGGCTCAATTGGAGGCCAATTTGAGTGCAATCCGAGAATACAAGGATTTGAGTGACCAAATGGACTCCGCTTGGTTTCTAACTCACATGGCGCCATAATAACGTCTAATGGGACATGTTTGACTCAACAAACAAGTTCGGTTGTGCTAAACGAAGAAGGAAAACTCGTTTGTACGTTGTATGCTCAATTGGAGGCCAATTTGGGTACAATCCGAGAATACAAGTATTTGAGTGACCAAATGGACTCCATTTTATTTCAATCCTTGCGTGGCACCATAATAACGTCAAATGGGACATGTTTGACTAAACAAAAAGGTTCGGTTGTGCTTAACGAAGAAGGAAAACTCGTTTGTACGTTGTAGGCTCAATTGGAGGCCAATTTGGGTGCAATCCGAGAATACAAGGATTTGAGTGACCAAATGGACTCCGTTTGATTTCAATCCTCGCGTGGCACCATATTAACGTCAAATGGGACATTTTTGACTCAACAAACAAGTTCGGTTGTGCTTAAAGAAGAAGGAAAACTCGTTTGTACGTTGTAAGCTCAATTGGAGGCCAATTTGGGTGCAATCCGAGAATACAAGTATTTGAGTTACCAAATGGACTCCATTTGGTTTCAATCCTTGCGTGGCACCATAATAACGTCAAATAGGAGATGTTTGACTCAACAAAAAGGTTCGGTTGTGCTTAACGAAGAAGGAAAACTCGTTTGTACGTTGTAGGCTCAATTGGAGGCCAATTTGAGTGCAATCCGAGAATACAAGGATTTGAGTGACCAAATTGACTCCGCTTGGTTTCTAACTTGTGTGGCACCATAATAACGTCAAATGGGACATGTTTGACTCAACAAACAAGTTCGGTTGTTGTTAACGAAGAAGGAAAACTTGTTTGTACGTTGTATGATCAATTGGAGGCCAATTTGGGTGCAATCCGAGAATACAAGTATTTGAGTGACCAAATGGACTCCATTTGAGATCAATCCCCGCGCGGCACCATAATAACGTCAAATGGGACATGATTGACTCAACAAAAAGGTTCGGTTGTGCTTAACAAAGAAGGAAAACTCGTTTGTACGTTGTATGCTAAATTGGAGGCCAATTTGGGTGCAATCCGAGAATACAAGGATTTGAGTGACCAAATGGACTCCGTTTGATTTCAATCCTTGCGTGGCACCATAATAATGTCAAATGGGACATGTTTGACTCAACAAACAAGTTCGGTTGTGCTTAAAGAAGAAGGAAAACTCGTTTGTACGTTGTATGCTCAATTGGAGGCCAATTTGGGTGCAATCCGAGAATACAAGTATTTGAGTGACCAAATGGACTCCATTTGATTTCAATCCTCGCGTGGCACCATAATAACGTCAAATGGGACATGTTTGACTCAACAAGAAGGTTCGGTTGTGCTTAACGAAGAAGGAAACTCGTTTGTACGTTGTAGGCTCAATTGGAGGCCAATTTGGGTGCAATCCGAGAATACAAGGATTTGAGTGACCAAATGGACTCCGTTTGATTTCAATCCTCGCGGGGCACCATATTAACGTCAAATGGGACATTTTTGACTCAACAAACAAGTTCGGTTGTGCTTAAAGAAGAAGGAAAACTCGTTTGTACGTTGTATGCTCAATTGGAGGCCAATTTGGGTGCAATCCGAGAATACAAGTATTTGAGTTACCAAATGGACTCCATTTGGTTTCAATCCTTGTGTGGCACCATATTAACGTCAAATAGGAGATGTTTGACTCAACAAAAAGGTTCGGTTGTGCTTAACGAAGAAGGAAAACTCGTTTGTACGTTGTAGGCTCAATTGGAGGCCAATTTGAGTGCAATCCGAGAATACAAGGATTTGAGTGACCAAATTGACTCCGCTTGGTTTCTAACTCGCGTGGCACCATAATAACGTCAAATGGAACATGTTTGACTCAATAAACAAGTTCGGTTGTGCTTAACGAAGAAGGAAAACTCGTTTGTACGTTGTATGCTCAATTGGAGGCCAATTTGGGTGCAATCCAAGAATACAAGGATTTGAGTGACCAAATGGACTCCGTTTGATTTCAATACTCGTGTGGCACCATATTAACGTCAAATGGGACATGTTTGACTCAACAAACAAGTTTGGTTGTGCTTAAAGAAGAAGGAAAACTCGTTTGTACGTTGTATGCTCAATTGGAGGCCAATTTGGGTGCAATCCGAGAATACAAGTATTTGAGTGACCAAATGGACTCCATTTGATTTCAATCCTCGCGTGGCATCATAATAACGTAAAATGGGACATGTTTGACTCAACAAAAAGGTTCGGATGTGCTTAACGAAGAAGGAAAACTCGTTTGTACGTTGTAGGCTCAATTGGAGGCCAATTTGGGTGCAATCCGAGAATACAAGGATTTGAGTGACAAATGGACTCCGCTTGGTTTCTAACTCGCGTGGCACCATAATAACGTCAAATGGGACATGTTTGAATCAACAAACAAGTTCGGTTGTGCTTAACGAAGAAGAAAAACTCGTTTGTACGTTGTATACTCAATTGGAGGCCAATTTGGGTGCAATCTGAGAATATAAGTATTTGAGTTACCAAATGGACTCCATTTGGTTTCAATCCTTGCGTGGCACCATAATAACGTCAAATAGGAGATGTTTGACTCAACAAAAAGGTTCGGTTGTGCTTAACGAAGAAGGAAAACTCGTTTGTACGTTGTAGGCTGAATTGGAGGCCAATTTGAGTGCAATCCGAGAATACAAGGATTTGAGTGACCAAATTGACTCCGCTTGGTTTCTAACTTGTGTGGCACCATAATAACGTCAAATGGGACATGTTTGACTCAACAAACAAGTTCGGTTGTTGTTAACGAAGAAGGAAAACTTGTTTGTACGTTGTATGATCAATTGGAGGCCAATTTGGGTGCAATCCGAGAATACAAGTATTTGAGTGACCAAATGGACTCCATTTGATTTCAATCCCCGCGCGGCACCATAATAACGTCAAATGGGACATGTTTGACTCAACAAAAAGGTTCGGTTGTGCTTAACGAATAAGGAAAACTTGTTTGTACGTTGTAGGCTCAATTGGAGGCCAATTTGGGTGCAATCCGAGAATACAAGGATTTGAGTGACCAAATGGACTCCGCTTGGTTTCTAACTAGCGTTGCACCATAATAACGTCAAATGGGACATTTTTGACTCATCAAACAAGTTCGGTTGTGCTTAAAGAAGAAGGAAAACTCGTTTGTACGTTGTATGCTCAATTGGAGGCCAATATGGGTGCAATCCGAGAATACAAGTATTTGAGTGACCAAATGGACTCCATTTGATTTCAATCCTCGCATGGCACCATAATAACGTCAAATGGGACATGTTTGACTCAACAAAAAGGTTCGGTTGTGCTTAACGAATAAGGAAAACTTGTTTGTACGTTGTAGGCTCAATTGGAGGCCAATTTGGGTGCAATCCGAGAATACAAGGATTTGAGTGACCAAATGGACTCCGCTTGGTTTCTAACTAGCGTTGCACCATAATAACGTCAAATGGGACATTTTTGACTCATCAAACAAGTTCGGTTGTGCTTAAAGAAGAAGGAAAACTCGTTTGTACGTTGTAGGCTCAATTGGAGGCCAATTTGAGTGCAATCCGAGAATACAAGGATTTGAGTGACCAAATGGACTCCGCTTGGTTTCTAACTCACATGGCGCCATAATAACGTCTAATGGGACATTTTTGACTCAACAAACAAGTTCGGTTGTGCTTAACGAAGAAGGAAAACTCGTTTGTACGTTGTATGCTCAATTGGAGCCCAATTTGGGTGCAATCCGAGAATACAAGTATTTGAGTGACCAAATGGACTCCATTTTATTTCAATCCTTGCGTGGCACCATAATAACGTCAAATGGGACATGTTTGACTAAAAAAAAAGGTTCGGTTGTGCTTAAAGAAGAAGGAAAACTCGTTTGTACGTTATATGCTCAATTGGGGGCCAATTTGGGTGCAATCCGAGAATACAAGTATTTGAGTTACCAAATGGACTCCATTTGGTTTCAATCCTTGCGTGGCACCATAATAACGTCAAATAGGAGATGTTTGACTCATCAAAAAGGTTCGGTTGTGCTTAACGAAGAAGGAAAACTCGTTTGTACGTTGTAGGCTCTAGTGGAGGCCAATTTGGGTGCAATCCGAGAATACAAGGATTTGAGTCACCAAATGGACTCCGCTTGGTTTCTAACTCGCGTGGCACCATAATAACGTCAAATGGAACATGTTTGACTCAATAAACAAGTTCGGTTGTGCTTAACGAAGAAGGAAAACTCGTTTGTACGTTGTATGCTCAATTGGAGGCCAATTTGGGTGCAATCCGAGAATACAAGGATTTGAGTGACCAAATGGACTCCGCTTGGTTTCTAACTCGCGTGGCACCATAATAACGTCAAATGGGACATGTTTGACTCAACAAACAAGTTCGATTGTGCTTAACGAAGAAGGAAAACTCGTTTGTACGTTGTATGCTCAATTGGAGGCCAATTTGGGTGCAATCCAATAATACAAGGATTTGAGTGACCAAATAGACTCCGTTTGATTTCAATCCTCACGTGGCACCATATTAACGTCAAATGGGACATGTTTGACTCAACAAAAAAGTTCGGTTGTTTTTAAAGAAGAAGGAAAACTCGTATGTCCGTTGTATGCTCAATTGGAGGCCAATTTGAGTGCAATCTGAGAATACAAGTATTTGAGTGACCAAATGGACTCCATTTGATTTCAATCCTTGCGTGGCACCATAATAACGTCAAATGGGACTTGTTTGACTCAACAAAAAGGTTCGGTTGTGCTTAACGAATAAGGAAAACTCGTTTGTACGTTGTAGGCTCAATTGGAGGCCAATTTGGGTGCAATCCGAGAATACAAGGATTTGAGTGACCAAATTGACTCCATTTGATTTCAATCCTCACGCGGCACCATAATAAAGTCAAATGGGACATGTTTGACTCAACAAAAAGGTTCGTTTGTGCTTAACGAAGAAGGAAAACTCGTTTGTACGTTGTATGCTCAATTGGAGGCCAATTTGGGTGCAATCCGAGAATACAAGGATTTGAGTGACCAAATGGACTCAGCTTGGTTTCTAACTCGCGTGGCACCATAATAACGTCAAATGGAACATGTTTGACTCAATAAACAAGTTCGGTTGTGCTTAACGAAGAAGGAAAACTCGTTTGTACGTTGTATGCTCAATTGGAGGCCAATTTGGGTGCAATCTGAGAATACAAGTATTTGAGTGACCAAATGGACTCCATTTAATTTCAATCCTCGCGTGGCACCATAATAACGTCAAATGGGACATGTTTGACTCCACAAAAAGGTTCGGTTGTGCTTAACGAAGAAGGAAAACTCGTTTGTACGTTGTAGGCTCAATTGGAGGCCAATTTGGGTGCAATCCGAGAATACAAGTATTTGAGTGACCAAATTGACTCCATTTGATTTCAATCCTCACGCGGCACCATAATAAAGTCAAATGGGACATGTTTGACTCAACAAAAAGGTTCGTTTGTGCTTAACGAAGAAGGAAAACTCGTTTGTACGTTGTATGCTCAATTGGAGGCCAATTTGGGTGCAATCCGAGAATACAAGGATTTGAGTGACCAAATGGACTCAGCTTGGTTTCTAACTCGCGTGGCACCATAATAACGTCAAATGGAACATGTTTGACTCAATAAACAAGTTCGGTTGTGCTTAACGAAGAAGGAAAACTCGTTTGTACGTTGTATGCTCAATTGGAGGCCAATTTGGGTGCAATCCAAGAATACAAGGATTTGAGTGACCAAATGGACTCCGTTTGATTTCAATCCTCGTGTGGCACCATATTAACGTCAAATGGGACATGTTTGACTCAACAAACAAGTTTGGTTGTGCTTAAAGAAGAAGGAAAACTCGTTTGTACGTTGTATGCTCAATTGGAGGCCAATTTGGGTGCAATCCGAGAATACAAGTATTTGAGTGACCAAATGGACTCCATTTGATTTCAATCCTCGCGTGGCATCATAATAACGTAAAATGGGACATGTTTGACTCAACAAAAAGGTTCGGATGTGCTTAACGAAGAAGGAAAACTCGTTTGTACGTTGTAGGCTCAATTGGAGGCCAATTTGGGTGCAATCCGAGAATACAAGGATTTGAGTGACCAAATGGACTCCGCTTGGTTTCTAACTCGCGTGGCACCATAATAACGTCAAATGGGACATGTTTGAATCAACAAACAAGTTCGGTTGTGCTTAACGAAGAAGAAAAACTCGTTTGTACGTTGTATGCTCAATTGGAGGCCAATTTGGGTGCAATCTGAGAATACAAGTATTTGAGTGACCAAATGGACTCTATTTGATTTCAATCCTCGCGTGGCACCATAATAACGTCAAATGGGACATGTTTGACTCAACAAAAAGGTTCGGTTGTGCTTAACGAATAAGGAAAACTTGTTTGTACGTTGTAGGCTCAATTGGAGGCCAATTTGGGTGCAATCCGAGAATACAAGGATTTGAGTGACCAAATGGACTCCGCTTGGTTTCTAACTCGCGTTGCACCATAATAACGTCAAATGGGACATTTTTGACTCATCAAAAAAGTTCGGTTGTGCTTAAAGAAGAAGGAAAACTCGTTTGTACGTTGTATGCTCAATTGGAGGCCAATATGGGTGCAATCCGAGAATACAAGTATTTGAGTGACCAAATGGACTCCATTTGATTTCAATCCTCGCATGGCACCATAATAACGTCAAATGGGACATGTTTGACTCAACAAAAAGGTTCGGTTGTGCTTAACGAAGAAGGAAAACTCGTTTGTACGTTGTAGGCTCAATTGGAGGCCAATTTGAGTGCAATCCGAGAATACAAGGATTTGAGTGACCAAATGGACTCCGCTTGGTTTCTAACTCACATGGCGCCATAATAACGTCTAATGGGACATGTTTGACTCAACAAACAAGTTCGGTTGTGCTAAACGAAGAAGGAAAACTCGTTTGTACGTTGTATGCTCAATTGGAGGCCAATTTGGGTGCAATCCGAGAATACAAGTATTTGAGTGACCAAATGGACTCCATTTTATTTCAATCCTTGCGTGGCACCATAATAACGTCAAATGGGACATGTTTGACTAAACAAAAAGGTTCGGTTGTGCTTAACGAAGAAGGAAAACTCGTTTGTACGTTGTAGGCTCAATTGGAGGCCAATTTGGGTGCAATCCGAGAATACAAGGATTTGAGTGACCAAATGGACTCCGTTTGATTTCAATCCTCGCGTGGCACCATATTAACGTCAAATGGGACATTTTTGACTCAACAAACAAGTTCGGTTGTGCTTAAAGAAGAAGGAAAACTCGTTTGTACGTTGTAAGCTCAATTGGAGGCCAATTTGGGTGCAATCCGAGAATACAAGTATTTGAGTTACCAAATGGACTCCATTTGGTTTCAATCCTTGCGTGGCACCATAATAACGTCAAATAGGAGATGTTTGACTCAACAAAAAGGTTCGGTTGTGCTTAACGAAGAAGGAAAACTCGTTTGTACGTTGTAGGCTCAATTGGAGGCCAATTTGAGTGCAATCCGAGAATACAAGGATTTGAGTGACCAAATTGACTCCGCTTGGTTTCTAACTTGTGTGGCACCATAATAACGTCAAATGGGACATGTTTGACTCAACAAACAAGTTCGGTTGTTGTTAACGAAGAAGGAAAACTTGTTTGTACGTTGTATGATCAATTGGAGGCCAATTTGGGTGCAATCCGAGAATACAAGTATTTGAGTGACCAAATGGACTCCATTTGAGATCAATCCCCGCGCGGCACCATAATAACGTCAAATGGGACATGATTGACTCAACAAAAAGGTTCGGTTGTGCTTAACAAAGAAGGAAAACTCGTTTGTACGTTGTATGCTAAATTGGAGGCCAATTTGGGTGCAATCCGAGAATACAAGGATTTGAGTGACCAAATGGACTCCGTTTGATTTCAATCCTTGCGTGGCACCATAATAATGTCAAATGGGACATGTTTGACTCAACAAACAAGTTCGGTTGTGCTTAAAGAAGAAGGAAAACTCGTTTGTACGTTGTATGCTCAATTGGAGGCCAATTTGGGTGCAATCCGAGAATACAAGTATTTGAGTGACCAAATGGACTCCATTTGATTTCAATCCTCGCGTGGCACCATAATAACGTCAAATGGGACATGTTTGACTCAACAAGAAGGTTCGGTTGTGCTTAACGAAGAAGGAAACTCGTTTGTACGTTGTAGGCTCAATTGGAGGCCAATTTGGGTGCAATCCGAGAATACAAGGATTTGAGTGACCAAATGGACTCCGTTTGATTTCAATCCTCGCGGGGCACCATATTAACGTCAAATGGGACATTTTTGACTCAACAAACAAGTTCGGTTGTGCTTAAAGAAGAAGGAAAACTCGTTTGTACGTTGTATGCTCAATTGGAGGCCAATTTGGGTGCAATCCGAGAATACAAGTATTTGAGTTACCAAATGGACTCCATTTGGTTTCAATCCTTGTGTGGCACCATATTAACGTCAAATAGGAGATGTTTGACTCAACAAAAAGGTTCGGTTGTGCTTAACGAAGAAGGAAAACTCGTTTGTACGTTGTTGGCTCAATTGGAGGCCAATTTGAGTGCAATCCGAGAATACAAGGATTTGAGTGACCAAATTGACTCCGCTTGGTTTCTAACTCGCGTGGCACCATAATAACGTCAAATGGAACATGTTTGACTCAATAAACAAGTTCGGTTGTGCTTAACGAAGAAGGAAAACTCGTTTGTACGTTGTATGCTCAATTGGAGGCCAATTTGGGTGCAATCCAAGAATACAAGGATTTGAGTGACCAAATGGACTCCGTTTGATTTCAATACTCGTGTGGCACCATATTAACGTCAAATGGGACATGTTTGACTCAACAAACAAGTTTGGTTGTGCTTAAAGAAGAAGGAAAACTCGTTTGTACGTTGTATGCTCAATTGGAGGCCAATTTGGGTGCAATCCGAGAATACAAGTATTTGAGTGACCAAATGGACTCCATTTGATTTCAATCCTCGCGTGGCATCATAATAACGTAAAATGGGACATGTTTGACTCAACAAAAAGGTTCGGATGTGCTTAACGAAGAAGGAAAACTCGTTTGTACGTTGTAGGCTCAATTGGAGGGCGATTCTAGGGCTTGAAGAGGGGGCGAATTGGAGGGCGATTCTAGGGCTGGAAGATCGGGTTTGAGGACGGTTTTTGGGGTGCTATGGCCTGATGATTGAGTTAAAATCGACTCCAAACCCTCCCCCTTCATCCTCGGGGGGAAGAGTTTCAGCAAGAGGATCAAATGGGGCTCAAAACGAACTGGTTCAAGCTCAAAATGACCTGGTTCAAGATCAATACGAACTGGTTCAAGCAGGAGGATCAATTGGGGCTCAAAATGACCTGGTTCAAGGTCAAAACGAACTGGTTCAAGCACATAACGAACTGGTTCCCTCTCACAACGAACTGGTTCAAATTGCAGCCAAGAACAGGGACGTAGATCTGATTCATTCAGCTCAACCAGCAGCCAAGAACAGGGACGAAAATCTGAGTCAGGCTGCAGTTTATGCAGCTAACAAAGTTGATGCAGCTCCAAAAGGGATGAGTTGGTCATCTTTGTTTGCAAATCGCAATGGGCAAGGCACCAGACAGCTACATTACATACCTCCCACCACAGTTGCAGGTAAGAGTGTTGTTCTAATCAAGAAATCTGACTATGCTAATAGGATGAAAGAATGTGAAAACTACCTGATAGGTAATTTTGTAGGGAAACGATTAGCATATGGTTTTGTGAAGGAAAAATTGAACAAACTATGGGCTCTAAAAAGCAATTTTGAAATGTCAATATATGGAGAAAGAGCCTTTGTGTTTCAGTTTCACAGTGAAGAAGACAGATTGAAGGTCATGGAGATTGGTCCAATCCACATTGCAAGCAGGATCTTCATCATCCGCCCATGGAGACCGTATGTTGAGGAAAGCATTGAAGTGATCAATTCGGTGCCAATATGGGTTAACTTGAGAGGAGTTCCATTGTTTCTATGGAATCCAGAAGGACTTCAAGCAATAGCTAGCGCTCTTGGACAGCCACTGTTGCTGGATAAGCCAACAGAGACTAAAAGTCGACTTGCATACGCGCGGGTTTGCGTAGAGATTGATGCTACTAGCTCATTTTCAGATTCAATAACCATTAACATTGATGATGGAAAATCTATTAATGTGCAAGTAGAATACTCATGGAAACCAGGAAAATGCAGCAATTGTAAGGGGTTTGGACATACAACCATAGGATGCCCAATGAATACTACGACAAGGAAGAAAACAACCAAAATATGGCGTCCTACGGCAGCAGGGAGGCAGCAACAAGCTAGCAATGTAAAGAGCCTAAATGAGGAGGAAGGATGGATAATAGCTGGTGGGAAACACTCCTTTCATCCCAAACAATTACAAGGACAACATGCTAGATTAAATGCTGCAGTTGGACAGCACATGGGACAGCATGATAGATTAACTGCTGAAGTAGGACAGCATTTGGGACAGAAATTGCAGGAAATAGATGCAAGTAATGCAGTTATTGATGCAGGAAATGCAGAAAATGCAGATATAGATGCAGGAAATGCAGAAATAGGTGATGGAAATGCAGAAATAGGTGCTGAAAATGCAGAAATAGGTGCTGGAAATGCAGAAATTGCTGGAAGAGATGCAGGAAATGCAGAAATAGATGCTGGAATTACAGCAAATGCAGTAATAGATGCAGGAAGTGCAGGAAATGCAGAAAATGCAGTAATAAATGCAGGCAATGCAGTAATTGATGCAGGAAATGCAGTAATAGATGCAGGAAATGCAGTAATAGCTGCAGGAAATGCAGGAAATGCAGTTAGAGATGCAGGAAATGCAGTAATTGCTGTAGGAAATGCAGAAAATGCAGAAATAGTTGCAGGAAATGCAGAAAATGCAGTATTAGACGCAGCAAATGCAGTAATAGACGACACAGATCCAGCAGATGGTGCAGTTGCAGCAGAAAATGCAGAAACAAACCTGATCCAGGAAAAGGTGACTGCTGGAGTATCGCAGGAAACCGCGCGTAGAAACCCGATGCCTGCCCCTAGAGGGCACAAAATAGCTACAAGAAGCACCTTGACAGGAATACAAAAGAAAGAATCAAAAGCTGAAAGAAGGAGTAGGAAAACCAATGAAAAAACATTGAATACTCCAATAGACAGCAAAACTGGTGGGAATCATAGTCGCCACCAGGAAGTTGACAGCACCTTTCCCCAATTTTCTTAATGTTAAGAGCAGCATGCTGGAACATAAGGGGTCTCAATGATCCTCTAAAACAAAAAGAAGTCAGGACTCTTATAGATAGTCACAAAATCAGTATTATGGGGTTAGTTGAAACTAAAGTCAGCAATGAAAAGAAGCTGAAAATGCAACAACACCTATTCAAGGACTGGCTAGTAGTGGACAACAATGACCGGGCTCAAGGCGGGCGTATTTGGGTAGCTTGGGATTCTCAAGAAGTTAATGTTAACATTATAGCTCGCTCAGATCAGGCTATAACTGCTGAAACAGTATGGCCGAATGGCTACACTTGCTTGTTGAGTTTTGTGTATGGAAGGAGCAATTACATGGAACGCAAAAGTTTATGGACAGAAATAGAATCTATAGGCAGCAACACTCACCTTCCTTGGGCAATCTTAGGAGACTTTAACTCTATCTTAAATTCTCAAGAAAGAGTTGGGGGAGATGAGATTAGACCTTTCCATTTCATGGATCTGCTGAATTGTGTGCAAAAGGTCAACTTATTTGATTGCAAGTTTAAGGGCTGCTACCTAACCTGGAGTAACAAGCAAGAAGGCAGGAACAGAATTATGTCAAAGCTGGATAGAGTTATGGTTAACCAAGTCTGGCTCAACAATGTCCCTGACTCTGAAGCAGATTTTCTCACTGCAGGAATCTCTGACCACTCCCCAGTAGTTCTCACAATATATGAACAAAAGAATATGGGCCCAATTCCTTTCAGATTCTATAACTACTGGGTGCATGAACCGGGTTATATGGCAGCAGTAGAGCAGGCATGGAAAGAGCCAATAGCTGGAAATCCAATGTACAGATTGTCTCAAAAGCTGAAATGTGTTAAACACAATCTAAGGGCTTGGCGAAGAGGACGATTCCTCAACGCTAAAACTAATGTGCTGATAGCAAAACATCAGCTGGAAAGAACCCAATTAGCCCTCCAAATTCAGCCCCTCAATACAGATTTAGCCTCAAAAGAAAGGGAGGCCATCAAAGAATACGCCAAAGCAACTAGAGGGGAGGAGTCAGAAGCAAAGCAGAGGGCAAAAGCAAAGCACATGCAAGTGGGAGATGAGAATGTGGCATATTTTCATGATTATCTTAGGGAAAGAAGGAAGAAAAACAAAATTCTGTCCCTTTATAATCAGAATCAGGAGAAGATAGAAGATATTGCAGAGATAGGTGCGGAATGTGAGAGATACTTTGAAGCAGTTTTTGGGGGCGATATGGACCCTTATGATGACAGCTTCATTAACAACATTACAGTAGAAACAGAGGTTACGTTTGAGGAACAGAGAGAGCTCACCCAACCTGTCACTCGAAATGAAATCACAGAAGCATTATCTATGATAGACTCCAACAAGTCAAGTCAGCTTGGCGTATCATAGGAGAGGATTTCATTAAAGCAGTCAGCAATTTCTTCACAAGTGGGCATCTGCTGAGGGAGGTTAATGCAACATATGTCATTTTAATTCCCAAAATTACTAATGCCACCTCTCTTAATGATTTCAGGCCTATATCTTGCTGTAATGTGGGGTATAAATGTATTACCAAAATCATGAAGAACAGAATGAGTGCAGTTGTTCAACGTCTAGTCAGCCTTAACCAATCAGCTTTCATCAAGGGAAGACTAATTCAGGACAACATTATGCTGGCGCATGAATTGGTAAGACACTACCATAGAGATGAAGGGCCTCCTAGGTGTGCAGCTAAAATAGATCTCAGGAAGGCCTATGACACTATAAGATGGGAGGCTATCACACATATGCTTCGCAAGCTTCAGTTTCCAGCCCAATTCATCCAGTGGATCCAGAACTGCATCTCTACGCCCAGATACTCCATTCTGGTGAATGGCTCCCCAAAAGGCTTCATTAAGGCATCTAGAGGAATACGGCAAGGTTGTCCAATGTCTCCTTACCTCTTCGTGCTGATTATGGAATTGTTCCATCTCCTCCTGAAAGATCAAGCAGTGAAAGGAGACTACAGAATTCATCCCAAATGTAAGGATCCTCTTATCACTCACCTAAGCTTCGCAGATGACCTCATCGCCTTCTTCCATGGAGATCTCAGGTCTGCAAGAGCCTTATCAAGGGTGTTAGATGAGTTCAAAAAGGCGACTGGTTTATCTGTCAACTGCCATAAGAGTAATTTATTTGCAGCGGGAGTCCCTAGTGAAGAGCTCCAGATGATCACAGATACTTTGCAGTTCAACAGCTCAGATCTTCCAGTTAGATACCTTGGCCTGCCTTTAATCTCTTCAAGGCTTACCCGTACTGACTGCCTGCCCCTCATTGAAAGAATCAGGAAGAGAGTTGGCTCATGGAAGAACAGAACTTTATCTTATGCAGGTAGACTCACTCTCATAAAGGCTGTTCTTAATAGCATGCAAGTTTACTGGAGTGCGTGCTATGTCCTTCCTAAGGAAGTTATAAAAGAAATTCAGGCAATTCTAAGGAACTTCCTATGGTCTGCTTCAGATAACTACCTGAAAGTCCCGCTAGTCAGCTGGGAAACAGTTTGTCATCCTTTTAACGAAGGGGGTTTGGGAGTAAGGTGCTTAGAATCCTCAAATACGGCTGCCATGATTCGTCACATATGGAATATAGTCTCAAATAAGAATAACCTATGGGTTCATTGGACTAAAAAGTATCTGATTCGGGGCAAGGACTTCTGGATCATGGACATCCCTCAAGACTCCTCATGGTGTTGGAGAAATATTCTAAAGTGCAGGAAGCAGGCTAGCAATCTGATCACCTATGCTATAGGTAATGGTAGAGATACTTCATTGTGGAAGGATCCATGGCACCCTAAGGGCATCTTGATGGATCTCTTTCCTCCCCAGTTAATGTATAGCTCCAGCCTTAACAAAACAGCCACGGTTAGTGCTCTGATCAGAGAAGGCCAATGGGGTGTGAGGCAGAATGATAGGAGTCACATTGCAGATATTTTTGCAGACCTCAATTCAGTGGAATTTGATTGTAATTTCAAGGATGAGATTGTCTGGAAAGGCGGCACAGCGGGTGAATTCTCCAGCAAGAGTGCCTATCACTCCATTCGCAGCAAGTCCTCAATTGTCCCCTGGACAAATCTTGTTTGGTTCAAAGGGAGAATTCCTAGACACAGCTTCATAGGTTGGCTTGTAATGAACAGAAGACTGAAAACCCAGGACAAGCTAAAGAAATGGAAGCTGATCCCTTCCTCCCTTTGCCGCCTGTGTCACATAGAAACAGAGAATGAAGGACACTTATTCTTCAGCTGCTTATATTCCAGACAGGTATGGAAGCATATGCTTCATCTCATGGGGTATAGACATCAATCTCGTAGCTGGGCAGAAGAGATTAGATGGTGCAATCAACGCTTTGCAGGATCTGACCCAAGATCTATTGCAAGCAAGCTGGTCCTAAATGCTTCTATATATCACCTATGGCTGGAACGAAACAGAAGGTTGTTCGAAAATCAGCAGGTTGATGCAGCCACTCTAACGTCCAGAATTGTCGCTGACGTTACACTCAGAATCACTGTCCTCAACCCAGAAGTCCAGGATACTCCCAGAGCAAGAAATTTCTTCAACAGATGGAAGGTGGACATCAAGTACATACACAAGATCAGCACATATCACACCTGGAACAGGCCTGATCCAGGATGGATAACAGTCAATACGGACGGCTCTTTGACATCTCAACGAGGAGGATATGGGGCAGTGGTCAGGGACCATTCAGGTACGGTGTTAGGAGCTGGCTCGGGGTCACAAAGGAACCAGTCTGTGCTGCTACATGAGCTGCAAGGGGCTGAAATGGGACTGCACCTCGCTGCTCAGACTCCTTACAGAAAGCTGAATCTTTGTCTTGATTCAGCCAATGCAGTCCATTTTATCAAAACAACCAAGGCCCCTCCTTGGGAGACCATGCACACTCTGAGACGGATAAAAGAGCAGCTGAAGGCATTCGAAGAATGCAAGATCATGCATGTTATGCGGGAGACTAACAAGGTAGCGGACAAGCTGGCAAGCATGATGCCAAGTGCGGCTTTCATAGAAGTAACTCCTAGCTCTTTTGCGGAAGACATGAAAAAAATTTTATTTGACGACGCTAGTGGTAGGAAATATTTGAGATTGTAATGTTCTTTTAATTCTTTTTTCGGTGGTCTGGGGAGCCCATTTATACCCCACGCTTGCTTTTCAAAAAAAAAAAGGCTCAATTGGAGGCCAATTTGGGTGCAATCCGAGAATACAAGGATTTGAGTGACAAATGGACTCCGCTTGGTTTCTAACTCGCGTGGCACCATAATAACGTCAAATGGGACATGTTTGAATCAACAAACAAGTTCGGTTGTGCTTAACGAAGAAGAAAAACTCGTTTGTACGTTGTATACTCAATTGGAGGCCAATTTGGGTGCAATCTGAGAATATAAGTATTTGAGTTACCAAATGGACTCCATTTGGTTTCAATCCTTGCGTGGCACCATAATAACGTCAAATAGGAGATGTTTGACTCAACAAAAAGGTTCGGTTGTGCTTAACGAAGAAGGAAAACTCGTTTGTACGTTGTAGGCTGAATTGGAGGCCAATTTGAGTGCAATCCGAGAATACAAGGATTTGAGTGACCAAATTGACTCCGCTTGGTTTCTAACTTGTGTGGCACCATAATAACGTCAAATGGGACATGTTTGACTCAACAAACAAGTTCGGTTGTTGTTAACGAAGAAGGAAAACTTGTTTGTACGTTGTATGATCAATTGGAGGCCAATTTGGGTGCAATCCGAGAATACAAGTATTTGAGTGACCAAATGGACTCCATTTGATTTCAATCCCCGCGCGGCACCATAATAACGTCAAATGGGACATGTTTGACTCAACAAAAAGGTTCGGTTGTGCTTAACGAATAAGGAAAACTTGTTTGTACGTTGTAGGCTCAATTGGAGGCCAATTTGGGTGCAATCCGAGAATACAAGGATTTGAGTGACCAAATGGACTCCGCTTGGTTTCTAACTAGCGTTGCACCATAATAACGTCAAATGGGACATTTTTGACTCATCAAACAAGTTCGGTTGTGCTTAAAGAAGAAGGAAAACTCGTTTGTACGTTGTATGCTCAATTGGAGGCCAATATGGGTGCAATCCGAGAATACAAGTATTTGAGTGACCAAATGGACTCCATTTGATTTCAATCCTCGCATGGCACCATAATAACGTCAAATGGGACATGTTTGACTCAACAAAAAGGTTCGGTTGTGCTTAACGAATAAGGAAAACTTGTTTGTACGTTGTAGGCTCAATTGGAGGCCAATTTGGGTGCAATCCGAGAATACAAGGATTTGAGTGACCAAATGGACTCCGCTTGGTTTCTAACTAGTGTTGCACCATAATAACGTCAAATGGGACATTTTTGACTCATCAAACAAGTTCGGTTGTGCTTAAAGAAGAAGGAAAACTCGTTTGTACGTTGTAGGCTCAATTGGAGGCCAATTTGAGTGCAATCCGAGAATACAAGGATTTGAGTGACCAAATGGACTCCGCTTGGTTTCTAACTCACATGGCGCCATAATAACGTCTAATGGGACATTTTTGACTCAACAAACAAGTTCGGTTGTGCTTAACGAAGAAGGAAAACTCGTTTGTACGTTGTATGCTCAATTGGAGCCCAATTTGGGTGCAATCCGAGAATACAAGTATTTGAGTGACCAAATGGACTCCATTTTATTTCAATCCTTGCGTGGCACCATAATAACGTCAAATGGGACATGTTTGACTAAAAAAAAAGGTTCGGTTGTGCTTAAAGAAGAAGGAAAACTCGTTTGTACGTTATATGCTCAATTGGGGGCCAATTTGGGTGCAATCCGAGAATACAAGTATTTGAGTTACCAAATGGACTCCATTTGGTTTCAATCCTTGCGTGGCACCATAATAACGTCAAATAGGAGATGTTTGACTCAACAAAAAGGTTCGGTTGTGCTTAACGAAGAAGGAAAACTCGTTTGTACGTTGTAGGCTCTAGTGGAGGCCAATTTGGGTGCAATCCGAGAATACAAGGATTTGAGTCACCAAATGGACTCCGCTTGGTTTCTAACTCGCGTGGCACCATAATAACGTCAAATGGGACATATTTGAATCAACAAACAAGTTCGTTTGTGCTTCACGAAGAAGGAAAACTCGTTTGTACGTTGTATGCTCAATTGGAGGCCAATTTGGGTGCAATCCGAGAATACAAGGATTTGAGTGACCAAATGGACTCCGCTTGGTTTCTAACTCGCGTGGCACCATAATAACGTCAAATGGGACATGTTTGACTCAACAAACAAGTTCGATTGTGCTTAACGAAGAAGGAAAACTCGTTTGTACGTTGTATGCTCAATTGGAGGCCAATTTGGGTGCAATCCAATAATACAAGGATTTGAGTGACCAAATAGACTCCGTTTGATTTCAATCCTCACGTGGCACCATATTAACGTCAAATGGGACATGTTTGACTCAACAAAAAAGTTCGGTTGTTTTTAAAGAAGAAGGAAAACTCGTATGTCCGTTGTATGCTCAATTGGAGGCCAATTTGAGTGCAATCTGAGAATACAAGTATTTGAGTGACCAAATGGACTCCATTTGATTTCAATCCTTGCGTGGCACCATAATAACGTCAAATGGGACTTGTTTGACTCAACAAAAAGGTTCGGTTGTGCTTAACGAATAAGGAAAACTCGTTTGTACGTTGTAGGCTCAATTGGAGGCCAATTTGGGTGCAATCCGAGAATACAAGGATTTGAGTGACCAAATTGACTCCATTTGATTTCAATCCTCACGCGGCACCATAATAAAGTCAAATGGGACATGTTTGACTCAACAAAAAGGTTCGTTTGTGCTTAACGAAGAAGGAAAACTCGTTTGTACGTTGTATGCTCAATTGGAGGCCAATTTGGGTGCAATCCGAGAATACAAGGATTTGAGTGACCAAATGGACTCAGCTTGGTTTCTAACTCGCGTGGCACCATAATAACGTCAAATGGAACATGTTTGACTCAATAAACAAGTTCGGTTGTGCTTAACGAAGAAGGAAAACTCGTTTGTACGTTGTATGCTCAATTGGAGGCCAATTTGGGTGCAATCTGAGAATACAAGTATTTGAGTGACCAAATGGACTCCATTTAATTTCAATCCTCGCGTGGCACCATAATAACGTCAAATGGGACATGTTTGACTCCACAAAAAGGTTCGGTTGTGCTTAACGAAGAAGGAAAACTCGTTTGTACGTTGTAGGCTCAATTGGAGGCCAATTTGGGTGCAATCCGAGAATACAAGTATTTGAGTGACCAAATTGACTCCATTTGATTTCAATCCTCACGCGGCACCATAATAAAGTCAAATGGGACATGTTTGACTCAACAAAAAGGTTCGTTTGTGCTTAACGAAGAAGGAAAACTCGTTTGTACGTTGTATGCTCAATTGGAGGCCAATTTGGGTGCAATCCGAGAATACAAGGATTTGAGTGACCAAATGGACTCAGCTTGGTTTCTAACTCGCGTGGCACCATAATAACGTCAAATGGAACATGTTTGACTCAATAAACAAGTTCGGTTGTGCTTAACGAAGAAGGAAAACTCGTTTGTACGTTGTATGCTCAATTGGAGGCCAATTTGGGTGCAATCCAAGAATACAAGGATTTGAGTGACCAAATGGACTCCGTTTGATTTCAATCCTCGTGTGGCACCATATTAACGTCAAATGGGACATGTTTGACTCAACAAACAAGTTTGGTTGTGCTTAAAGAAGAAGGAAAACTCGTTTGTACGTTGTATGCTCAATTGGAGGCCAATTTGGGTGCAATCCGAGAATACAAGTATTTGAGTGACCAAATGGACTCCATTTGATTTCAATCCTCGCGTGGCATCATAATAACGTAAAATGGGACATGTTTGACTCAACAAAAAGGTTCGGATGTGCTTAACGAAGAAGGAAAACTCGTTTGTACGTTGTAGGCTCAATTGGAGGCCAATTTGGGTGCAATCCGAGAATACAAGGATTTGAGTGACCAAATGGACTCCGCTTGGTTTCTAACTCGCGTGGCACCATAATAACGTCAAATGGGACATGTTTGAATCAACAAACAAGTTCGGTTGTGCTTAACGAAGAAGAAAAACTCGTTTGTACGTTGTATGCTCAATTGGAGGCCAATTTGGGTGCAATCTGAGAATACAAGTATTTGAGTGACCAAATGGACTCTATTTGATTTCAATCCTCGCGTGGCACCATAATAACGTCAAATGGGACATGTTTGACTCAACAAAAAGGTTCGGTTGTGCTTAACGAATAAGGAAAACTTGTTTGTACGTTGTAGGCTCAATTGGAGGCCAATTTGGGTGCAATCCGAGAATACAAGGATTTGAGTGACCAAATGGACTCCGCTTGGTTTCTAACTCGCGTTGCACCATAATAACGTCAAATGGGACATTTTTGACTCATCAAACAAGTTCGGTTGTGCTTAAAGAAGAAGGAAAACTCGTTTGTACGTTGTATGCTCAATTGGAGGCCAATATGGGTGCAATCCGAGAATACAAGTATTTGAGTGACCAAATGGACTCCATTTGATTTCAATCCTCGCATGGCACCATAATAACGTCAAATGGGACATGTTTGACTCAACAAAAAGGTTCGGTTGTGCTTAACGAAGAAGGAAAACTCGTTTGTACGTTGTAGGCTCAATTGGAGGCCAATTTGAGTGCAATCCGAGAATACAAGGATTTGAGTGACCAAATGGACTCCGCTTGGTTTCTAACTCACATGGCGCCATAATAACGTCTAATGGGACATGTTTGACTCAACAAACAAGTTCGGTTGTGCTAAACGAAGAAGGAAAACTCGTTTGTACGTTGTATGCTCAATTGGAGGCCAATTTGGGTGCAATCCGAGAATACAAGTATTTGAGTGACCAAATGGACTCCATTTTATTTCAATCCTTGCGTGGCACCATAATAACGTCAAATGGGACATGTTTGACTAAACAAAAAGGTACGGTTGTGCTTAACGAAGAAGGAAAACTCGTTTGTACGTTGTAGGCTCAATTGGAGGCCAATTTGGGTGCAATCCGAGAATACAAGGATTTGAGTGACCAAATGGACTCCGTTTGATTTCAATCCTCGCGTGGCACCATATTAACGTCAAATGGGACATTTTTGACTCAACAAACAAGTTCGGTTGTGCTTAAAGAAGAAGGAAAACTCGTTTGTACGTTGTATGCTCAATTGGAGGCCAATTTGGGTGCAATCCGAGAATACAAGTATTTGAGTTACCAAATGGACTCCATTTGGTTTCAATCCTTGCGTGGCACCATAATAACGTCAAATAGGAGATGTTTGACTCAACAAAAAGGTTCGGTTGTGCTTAACGAAGAAGGAAAACTCGTTTGTACGTTGTAGGCTCAATTGGAGGCCAATTTGAGTGCAATCCGAGAATACAAGGATTTGAGTGACCAAATTGACTCCGCTTGGTTTCTAACTTGTGTGGCACCATAATAACGTCAAATGGGACATGTTTGACTCAACAAACAAGTTCGGTTGTTGTTAACGAAGAAGGAAAACTTGTTTGTACGTTGTATGATCAATTGGAGGCCAATTTGGGTGCAATCCGAGAATACAAGTATTTGAGTGACCAAATGGACTCCATTTGAGATCAATCCCCGCGCGGCACCATAATAACGTCAAATGGGACATGATTGACTCAACAAAAAGGTTCGGTTGTGCTTAACAAAGAAGGAAAACTCGTTTGTACGTTGTATGCTAAATTGGAGGCCAATTTGGGTGCAATCCGAGAATACAAGGATTTGAGTGACCAAATGGACTCCGTTTGATTTCAATCCTTGCGTGGCACCATAATAATGTCAAATGGGACATGTTTGACTCAACAAACAAGTTCGGTTGTGCTTAAAGAAGAAGGAAAACTCGTTTGTACGTTGTATGCTCAATTGGAGGCCAATTTGGGTGCAATCCGAGAATACAAGTATTTGAGTGACCAAATGGACTCCATTTGATTTCAATCCTCGCGTGGCACCATAATAACGTCAAATGGGACATGTTTGACTCAACAAGAAGGTTCGGTTGTGCTTAACGAAGAAGGAAAACTCGTTTGTACGTTGTAGGCTCAATTGGAGGCCAATTTGGGTGCAATCCGAGAATACAAGGATTTGAGTGACCAAATGGACTCCGTTTGATTTCAATCCTCGCGGGGCACCATATTAACGTCAAATGGGACATTTTTGACTCAACAAACAAGTTCGGTTGTGCTTAAAGAAGAAGGAAAACTCGTTTGTACGTTGTATGCTCAATTGGAGGCCAATTTGGGTGCAATCCGAGAATACAAGTATTTGAGTTACCAAATGGACTCCATTTGGTTTCAATCCTTGTGTGGCACCATATTAACGTCAAATAGGAGATGTTTGACTCAACAAAAAGGTTCGGTTGTGCTTAACGAAGAAGGAAAACTCGTTTGTACGTTGTAGGCTCAATTGGAGGCCAATTTGAGTGCAATCCGAGAATACAAGGATTTGAGTGACCAAATTGACTCCGCTTGGTTTCTAACTCGCGTGGCACCATAATAACGTCAAATGGAACATTTTTGACTCAATAAACAAGTTCGGTTGTGCTTAACGAAGAAGGAAAACTCGTTTGTACGTTGTATGCTCAATTGGAGGCCAATTTGGGTGCAATCCAAGAATACAAGGATTTGAGTGACCAAATGGACTCCGTTTGATTTCAATACTCGTGTGGCACCATATTAACGTCAAATGGGACATGTTTGACTCAACAAACAAGTTTGGTTGTGCTTAAAGAAGAAGGAAAACTCGTTTGTACGTTGTATGCTCAATTGGAGGCCAATTTGGGTGCAATCCGAGAATACAAGTATTTGAGTGACCAAATGGACTCCATTTGATTTCAATCCTCGCGTGGCATCATAATAACGTAAAATGGGACATGTTTGACTCAACAAAAAGGTTCGGATGTGCTTAACGAAGAAGGAAAACTCGTTTGTACGTTGTAGGCTCAATTGGAGGCCAATTTGGGTGCAATCCGAGAATACAAGGATTTGAGTGACAAATGGACTCCGCTTGGTTTCTAACTCGCGTGGCACCATAATAACGTCAAATGGGAAATGTTTGAATCAACAAACAAGTTCGGTTGTGCTTAACGAAGAAGAAAAACTCGTTTGTACGTTGTATACTCAATTGGAGGCCAATTTGGGTGCAATCTGAGAATACAAGTATTTGAGTTTCCAAATGGACTCCATTTGGTTTCAATCCTTGCGTGGCACCATAATAACGTCAAATAGGAGATGTTTGACTCAACAAAAAGGTTCGGTTGTGCTTAACGAAGAAGGAAAACTCGTTTGTACGTTGTAGGCTCAATTGGAGGCCAATTTGAGTGCAATCCGAGAATACAAGGATTTGAGTGACCAAATTGACTCCGCTTGGTTTCTAACTTGTGTGGCACCATAATAACGTCAAATGGGACATGTTTGACTCAACAAACAAGTTCGGTTGTTGTTAACGAAGAAGGAAAACTTGTTTGTACGTTGTATGATCAATTGGAGGCCAATTTGGGTGCAATCCGAGAATACAAGTATTTGAGTGACCAAATGGACTCCATTTGATTTCAATCCCCGCGCGGCACCATAATAACGTCAAATGGGACATGTTTGACTCAACAAAAAGGTTCGGTTGTGCTTAACGAATAAGGAAAACTTGTTTGTACGTTGTAGGCTCAATTGGAGGCCAATTTGGGTGCAATCCGAGAATACAAGGATTTGAGTGACCAAATGGACTCCGCTTGGTTTCTAACTAGCGTTGCACCATAATAACGTCAAATGGGACATTTTTGACTCATCAAACAAGTTCGGTTGTGCTTAAAGAAGAAGGAAAACTCGTTTGTACGTTGTATGCTCAATTGGAGGCCAATATGGGTGCAATCCGAGAATACAAGTATTTGAGTGACCAAATGGACTCCATTTGATTTCAATCCTCGCATGGCACCATAATAACGTCAAATGGGACATGTTTGACTCAACAAAAAGGTTCGGTTGTGCTAAACGAAGAAGGAAAACTCGTTTGTACTTTGTAGGCTCAATTGGAGGCCAATTTGAGTGCAATCCGAGAATACAAGGATTTGAGTGACCAAATGGACTCCGCTTGGTTTCTAACTCACATGGCGCCATAATAACGTCTAATGGGACATTTTTGACTCAACAAACAAGTTCGGTTGTGCTTAACGAAGAAGGAAAACTCGTTTGTACGTTGTATGCTCAATTGGAGCCCAATTTGGGTGCAATCCGAGAATACAAGTATTTGAGTGACCAAATGGACTCCATTTTATTTCAATCCTTGCGTGGCACCATAATAACGTCAAATGGGACATGTTTGACTAAAAAAAAAGGTTCGGTTGTGCTTAAAGAAGAAGGAAAACTCGTTTGTACGTTATATGCTCAATTGGAGGCCAATTTGGGTGCAATCCGAGAATACAAGTATTTGAGTTACCAAATGGACTCCATTTGGTTTCAATCCTTGCGTGGCACCATAATAACGTCAAATAGGAGATGTTTGACTCAACAAAAAGGTTCGGTTGTGCTTAACGAAGAAGGAAAACTCGTTTGTACGTTGTAGGCTCAATTGGAGGCCAATTTGAGTGCAATCCGAGAATACAAGTATTTGAGTGACCAAATGGACTCCGCTTGGTTTCTAACTCACATGGCGCCATAATAACGTCTAATGGGACATGTTTGACTCAACAAACAAGTTCGGTTGTGCTTAAAGAAGAAGGAAAACTCGTTTGTACGTTGTATGCTCAATTGGAGGCCAATTTGGGTGCAATCCGAGAATACAAGTATTTGAGTGACCAAATGGACTCCGCTTGGTTTCTAACTCGCGTGGCACCATAATAACGTCAAATGGGACATATTTGAATCAACAAACAAGTTCGTTTTTGCTTCACGAAGAAGGAAAACTCGTTTGTACGTTGTATGCTCAATTGGAGGCCAATTTGGGTGCAATCCGAGAATACAAGGATTTGAGTGACCAAATGGACTCCGCTTGGTTTCTAACTCGTGTGGCACCATAATAACGTCAAATGGGACATGTTTGACTCAACAAACAAGTTCGATTGTGCTTAACGAAGAAGGAAAACTCGTTTGTACGTTGTATGCTCAATTGGAGGCCAATTTGGGTGCAATCCAATAATACAAGGATTTGAGTGACCAAATAGACTCCGTTTGATTTCAATCCTCACGTGGCACCATATTAACGTCAAATGGGACATGTTTGACTCAACAAAAAAGTTCGGTTGTTTTTAAAGAAGAAGGAAAACTCGTATGTCCGTTGTATGCTCAATTGGAGGCCAATTTGAGTGCAATCTGAGAATACAAGTATTTGAGTGACCAAATTGACTCCATTTGATTTCAATCCTTGCGTGGCACCATAATAACGTCAAATGGGACTTGTTTGACTCAACAAAAAGGTTCGGTTGTGCTTAACGAATAAGGAAAACTCGTTTGTACGTTGTAGGCTCAATTGGATGCCAATTTGAGTGCAATCCGAGAATACAAGGATTTGAGTGACCAAATTGACTCCGCTTGGTTTCTAACTCGCGTGGCACCATAATAACGTCAAATGGAACATGTTTGACTCAATAAACAAGTTCGGTTGTGCTTAACGAAGAAGAAAAACTCGTTTGTACGTTGTATGCTCAATTGGAGGCCAATTTGGGTGCAATCCAAGAATACAAGGATTTGAGTGACCAAATGGACTCCGTTTGATTTCAATACTCGTGTGGCACCATATTAACGTCAAATGGGACATGTTTGACTCAACAAACAAGTTTGGTTGTGCTTAAAGAAGAAGGAAAACTCGTTTGTACGTTGTATGCTCAATTGGAGGCCAATTTGGGTGCAATCCGAGAATACAAGTATTTGAGTGACCAAATGGACTCCATTTGATTTCAATCCTCGCGTGGCATCATAATAACGTAAAATGGGACATGTTTGACTCAACAAAAAGGTTCGGATGTGCTTAACGAAGAAGGAAAACTCGTTTGTACGTTGTAGGCTCAATTGGAGGCCAATTTGGGTGCAATCCGAGAATACAAGGATTTGAGTGACCAAATGGACTCCGCTTGGTTTCTAACTCGCGTGGCACCATAATAACGTCAAATGGGACATGTTTGAATCAACAAACAAGTTCGGTTGTGCTTAACGAAGAAGAAAAACTCGTTTGTACGTTGTATACTCAATTGGAGGCCAATTTGGGTGCAATCTGAGAATACAAGTATTTGAGTTACCAAATGGACTCCATTTGGTTTCAATCCTTGCGTGGCACCATAATAACGTCAAATAGGAGATGTTTGACTCAACAAAAAGGTTCGGTTGTGCTTAACGAAGAAGGAAAACTCGTTTGTACGTTGTAGGCTCAATTGGAGGCCAATTTGAGTGCAATCCGAGAATACAAGGATTTGAGTGACCAAATTGACTCCGCTTGGTTTCTAACTTGTGTGGCACCATAATAACGTCAAATGGGACATGTTTGACTCAACAAACAAGTTCGGTTGTTGTTAACGAAGAAGGAAAACTTGTTTGTACGTTGTATGATCAATTGGAGGCCAATTTGGGTGCAATCCGAGAATACAAGTATTTGAGTGACCAAATGGACTCCATTTGATTTCAATCCCCGCGCGGCACCATAATAACGTCAAATGGGACATGTTTGACTCAACAAAAAGGTTCGGTTGTGCTTAACGAATAAGGAAAACTTGTTTGTACGTTGTAGGCTCAATTGGAGGCCAATTTGGGTGCAATCCGAGAATACAAGGATTTGAGTGACCAAATGGACTCCGCTTGGTTTCTAACTCGCGTTGCACCATAATAACGTCAAATGGGATATTTTTGACTCATCAAACAAGTTCGGTTGTGCTTAAAGAAGAAGGAAAACTCGTTTGTACGTTGTATGCTCAATTGGAGGCCAATATGGGTGCAATCCGAGAATACAAGTATTTGAGTGACCAAATGGACTCCATTTGATTTCAATCCTCGCATGGCACCATAATAACGTCAAATGGGACATATTTGACTCAACAAAAAGGTTCGGTTGTGCTAAACGAAGAAGGAAAACTCGTTTGTACGTTGTAGGCTCAATTGGAGGCCAATTTGAGTGCAATCCGAGAATACAAGGATTTGAGTGACCAAATGGACTCCGCTTGGTTTCTAACTCACATGGCGCCATAATAACGTCTAATGGGACATGTTTGACTCAACAAACAAGTTCGGTTGTGCTTAACGAAGAAGGAAAACTCGTTTGTACGTTGTATGCTCAATTGGAGCCCAATTTGGGTGCAATCCGAGAATACAAGTATTTGAGTGACCAAATGGACTCCATTTTATTTCAATCCTTGCGTGGCACCATAATAACGTCAAATGGGACATGTTTGACTAAAAAAAAAGGTTCGGTTGTGCTTAAAGAAGAAGGAAAACTCGTTTGTACGTTATATGCTCAATTGGAGGCCAATTTGGGTGCAATCCGAGAATACAAGTATTTGAGTTACCAAATGGACTCCATTTGGTTTCAATCCTTGCGTGGCACCATAATAACGTCAAATAGGAGATGTTTGACTCAACAAAAAGGTTCGGTTGTGCTTAACGAAGAAGGAAAACTCGTTTGTACGTTGTAGGCTCAATTGGAGGCCAATTTGAGTGCAATCCGAGAATACAAGTATTTGAGTGACCAAATGGACTCCGCTTGGTTTCTAACTCACATGGCGCCATAATAACGTCTAATGGGACATGTTTGACTCAACAAACAAGTTCGGTTGTGCTTAAAGAAGAAGGAAAACTCGTTTGTACGTTGTATGCTCAATTGGAGGCCAATTTGGGTGCAATCCGAGAATACAAGTATTTGAGTGACCAAATGGACTCCATTTGATTTCAATCCTCGCGTGGCACCATAATAACATCAAATGGGACATGTTTGACTCAACAAGAAGGTTCGGTTGTGCTTAACGAAGAAGGAAAACTCGTTTGTACGTTGTAGGCTCAAGTGGAGGCCAATTTGGGTGCAATCCGAGAATACAAGGATTTGAGTCACCAAATGGACTCCGCTTGGTTTCTAACTCGCGTGGCACCATAATAACGTCAAATGGGACATATTTGAATCAACAAACAAGTTCGTTTGTGCTTCACGAAGAAGGAAAACTCGTTTGTACGTTGTATGCTCAATTGGAGGCCAATTTGGGTGCAATCCGAGAATACAAGGATTTGAGTGACCAAATGGACTCCGCTTGGTTTCTAACTCGCGTGGCACCATAATAACGTCAAATGGGACATGTTTGACTCAAAAAACAAGTTCGATTGTGCTTAACGAAGAAGGAAAACTCGTTTGTACGTTGTATGCTCAATTGGAGGCCAATTTGGGTGCAATCCAATAATACAAGGATTTGAGTGACCAAATAGACTCCGTTTGATTTCAATCCTCACGTGGCACCATATTAACGTCAAATGGGACATGTTTGACTCAACAAAAAAGTTCGGTTGTTTTTAAAGAAGAAGGAAAACTCGTATGTCCGTTGTATGCTCAATTGGAGGCCAATTTGAGTGCAATCTGAGAATACAAGTATTTGAGTGACCAAATGGACTCCATTTGATTTCAATCCTTGCGTGGCACCATAATAACGTCAAATGGGACTTGTTTGACTCAACAAAAAGGTTCGGTTGTGCTTAACGAATAAGGAAAACTCGTTTGTACGTTGTAGGCTCAATTGGAGGCCAATTTGGGTGCAATCCGAGAATACAAGGATTTGAGTGACCAAATTGACTCCATTTGATTTCAATCCTCACGCGGCACCATAATAAAGTCAAATGGGACATGTTTGACTCAACAAAAAGGTTCGTTTGTGCTTAACGAAGAAGGAAAACTCGTTTGTACGTTGTATGCTCAATTGGAGGCCAATTTGGGTGCAATCCGAGAATACAAGGATTTGAGTGACCAAATGGACTCAGCTTGGTTTCTAACTCGCGTGGCACCATAATAACGTCAAATGGAACATGTTTGACTCAATAAACAAGTTCGGTTGTGCTTAACGAAGAAGGAAAACTCGTTTGTACGTTGTATGCTCAATTGGAGGCCAATTTGGGTGCAATCTGAGAATACAAGTATTTGAGTGACCAAATGGACTCCATTTAATTTCAATCCTCGCGTGGCACCATAATAACGTCAAATGGGACATGTTTGACTCCACAAAAAGGTTCGGTTGTGCTTAACGAAGAAGGAAAACTCGTTTGTACGTTGTAGGCTCAATTGGAGGCCAATTTGGGTGCAATCCGAGAATACAAGTATTTGAGTGACCAAATTGACTCCATTTGATTTCAATCCTCACGCGGCACCATAATAAAGTCAAATGGGACATGTTTGACTCAACAAAAAGGTTCGTTTGTGCTTAACGAAGAAGGAAAACTCGTTTGTACGTTGTATGCTCAATTGGAGGCCAATTTGGGTGCAATCCGAGAATACAAGGATTTGAGTGACCAAATGGACTCAGCTTGGTTTCTAACTCGCGTGGCACCATAATAACGTCAAATGGAACATGTTTGACTCAATAAACAAGTTCGGTTGTGCTTAACGAAGAAGGAAAACTCGTTTGTACGTTGTATGCTCAATTGGAGGCCAATTTGGGTGCAATCCAAGAATACAAGGATTTGAGTGACCAAATGGACTCCGTTTGATTTCAATCCTCGTGTGGCACCATATTAACGTCAAATGGGACATGTTTGACTCAACAAACAAGTTTGGTTGTGCTTAAAGAAGAAGGAAAACTCGTTTGTACGTTGTATGCTCAATTGGAGGCCAATTTGGGTGCAATCCGAGAATACAAGTATTTGAGTGACCAAATGGACTCCATTTGATTTCAATCCTCGCGTGGCATCATAATAACGTAAAATGGGACATGTTTGACTCAACAAAAAGGTTCGGATGTGCTTAACGAAGAAGGAAAACTCGTTTGTACGTTGTAGGCTCAATTGGAGGCCAATTTGGGTGCAATCCGAGAATACAAGGATTTGAGTGACCAAATGGACTCCGCTTGGTTTCTAACTCGCGTGGCACCATAATAACGTCAAATGGGACATGTTTGAATCAACAAACAAGTTCGGTTGTGCTTAACGAAGAAGAAAAACTCGTTTGTACGTTGTATGCTCAATTGGAGGCCAATTTGGGTGCAATCTGAGAATACAAGTATTTGAGTGACCAAATGGACTCTATTTGATTTCAATCCTCGCGTGGCACCATAATAACGTCAAATGGGACATGTTTGACTCAACAAAAAGGTTCGGTTGTGCTTAACGAATAAGGAAAACTTGTTTGTACGTTGTAGGCTCAATTGGAGGCCAATTTGGGTGCAATCCGAGAATACAAGGATTTGAGTGACCAAATGGACTCCGCTTGGTTTCTAACTCACGTTGCACCATAATAACGTCAAATGGGACATTTTTGACTCATCAAACAAGTTCGGTTGTGCTTAAAGAAGAAGGAAAACTCGTTTGTACGTTGTATGCTCAATTGGAGGCCAATATGGGTGCAATCCGAGAATACAAGTATTTGAGTGACCAAATGGACTCCATTTGATTTCAATCCTCGCATGGCACCATAATAACGTCAAATGGGACATGTTTGACTCAACAAAAAGGTTCGGTTGTGCTTAACGAAGAAGGAAAACTCGTTTGTACGTTGTAGGCTCAATTGGAGGCCAATTTGAGTGCAATCCGAGAATACAAGGATTTGAGTGACCAAATGGACTCCGCTTGGTTTCTAACTCACATGGTGCCATAATAACGTCTAATGGGACATGTTTGACTCAACAAACAAGTTCGGTTGTGCTAAACGAAGAAGGAAAACTCGTTTGTACGTTGTATGCTCAATTGGAGGCCAATTTGGGTGCAATCCGAGAATACAAGTATTTGAGTGACCAAATGGACTCCATTTTATTTCAATCCTTGCGTGGCACCATAATAACGTCAAATGGGACATGTTTGACTAAACAAAAAGGTTCGGTTGTGCTTAACGAAGAAGGAAAACTCGTTTGTACGTTGTAGGCTCAATTGGAGGCCAATTTGGGTGCAATCCGAGAATACAAGGATTTGAGTGACCAAATGGACTCCGTTTGATTTCAATCCTTGCGTGGCACCATATTAACGTCAAATGGGACATTTTTGACTCAACAAACAAGTTCGGTTGTGCTTAAAGAAGAAGGAAAACTCGTTTGTACGTTGTATGCTCAATTGGAGGCCAATTTGGGTGCAATCCGAGAATACAAGTATTTGAGTTACCAAATGGACTCCATTTGGTTTCAATCCTTGCGTGGCACCATAATAACGTCAAATAGGAGATGTTTGACTCAACAAAAAGGTTCGGTTGTGCTTAACGAAGAAGGAAAACTCGTTTGTACGTTGTAGGCTCAATTGGAGGCCAATTTGAGTGCAATCCGAGAATACAAGGATTTGAGTGACCAAATTGACTCCGCTTGGTTTCTAACTTGTGTGGCACCATAATAACGTCAAATGGGACATGTTTGACTCAACAAACAAGTTCGGTTGTTGTTAACGAAGAAGGAAAACTTGTTTGTACGTTGTATGATCAATTGGAGGCCAATTTGGGTGCAATCCGAGAATACAAGTATTTGAGTGACCAAATGGACTCCATTTGATTTCAATCCCCGCGCGGCACCATAATAACGTCAAATGGGACATGATTGACTCAACAAAAAGGTTCGGTTGTGCTTAACAAAGAAGGAAAACTCGTTTGTACGTTGTATGCTAAATTGGAGGCCAATTTGGGTGCAATCCGAGAATACAAGGATTTGAGTGACCAAATGGACTCCGTTTGATTTCAATCCTTGCGTGCCACCATAATAACGTCAAATGGGACATGTTTGACTCAATAAACAAGTTCGGTTGTGCTTAAAGAAGAAGGAAAACTCGTTTGTACGTTGTATGCTCAATTGGAGGCCAATTTGGGTGCAATCCGAGAATACAAGTATTTGAGTGACCAAATGGACTCCATTTGATTTCAATCCTCGCGTGGCACCATAATAACGTCAAATGGGACATGTTTGACTCAACAAGAAGGTTCGGTTGTGCTTAACGAAGAAGGAAAACTCGTTTGTACGTTGTAGGCTCAATTGGAGGCCAATTTGGGTGCAATCCGAGAATACAAGGATTTGAGCGACCAAATGGACTCCGTTTGATTTCAATCCTCGTGGGGCACCATATTAACGTCAAATGGGACATTTTTGACTCAACAAACAAGTTCGGTTGTGCTTAAAGAAGAAGGAAAACTCGTTTGTACGTTGTATGCTCAATTGGAGGCCAATTTGGGTGCAATCCGAGAATACAAGTATTTGAGTTACCAAATGGACTCCATTTGGTTTCAATCCTTGCGTGGCACCATAATAACGTCAAATAGGAGATGTTTGACTCAACAAAAAGGTTCGGTTGTGCTTAACGAAGAAGGAAAACTCGTTTGTACGTTGTAGGCTCAATTGGAGGCCAATTTGAGTGCAATCCGAGAATACAAGGATTTGAGTGACCAAATTGACTCCGCTTGGTTTCTAACTCGCGTGGCACCATAATAACGTCAAATGGAACATGTTTGACTCAATAAACAAGTTCGGTTGTGCTTAACGAAGAAGGAAAACTCGTTTGTACGTTGTATGCTCAATTGGAGGCCAATTTGGGTGCAATCCAAGAATACAAGGATTTGAGTGACCAAATGGACTCCATTTGATTTCAATACTCGTGTGGCACCATATTAACGTCAAATGGGACATGTTTGACTCAACAAACAAGTTTGGTTGTGCTTAAAGAAGAAGGAAAACTCGTTTGTACGTTGTATGCTCAATTGGAGGCCAATTTGGGTGCAATCCGAGAATACAAGTATTTGAGTGACCAAATGGACTCCATTTGATTTCAATCCTCGCGTGGCATCATAATAACGTAAAATGGGACATGTTTGACTCAACAAAAAGGTTCGGATGTGCTTAACGAAGAAGGAAAACTCGTTTGTACGTTGTAGGCTCAATTGGAGGCCAATTTGGGTGCAATCCGAGAATACAAGGATTTGAGTGACCAAATGGACTCCGCTTGGT
Organism: Berberis vulgaris; assembly: GCA_963556465.1. Taxonomy (NCBI): domain Eukaryota; kingdom Viridiplantae; phylum Streptophyta; class Magnoliopsida; order Ranunculales; family Berberidaceae; genus Berberis; species Berberis vulgaris. Next base: position 49,551,112 of record OY747127.1, read on the forward strand.
TTCTAACTCACGTGGCACCATAATAACGTCAAATGGGACATGTTTGAATCAACAAACAAGTTCGGTTGTGCTTAACGAAGAAGAAAAACTCGTTTGTACGTTGTATACTCAATTGGAGGCCAATTTGGGTGCAATCTGAGAATACAAGTATTTGAGTTACCAAATGGACTCCATTTGGTTTCAATCCTTGCGTGGCACCATAATAACGTCAAATAGGAGATGTTTGACTCAACAAAAAGGTTCGGTTGTGCTTAACGAAGAAGGAAAACTCGTTTGTACGTTGTAGGCTCAATTGGAGGCCAATTTGAGTGCAATCCGAGAATACAAGGATTTGAGTGACCAAATTGACTCCGCTTGGTTTCTAACTTGTGTGGCACCATAATAACGTCAAATGGGACATGTTTGACTCAACAAACAAGTTCGGTTGTTGTTAACGAAGAAGGAAAACTTGTTTGTACGTTGTATGATCAATTGGAGGCCAATTTGGGTGCAATCCGAGAATACAAGTATTTGAGTGACCAAATGGACTCCATTTGATTTCAATCCCCGCGCGGCACCATAATAACGTCAAATGGGACATGATTGACTCAACAAAAAGGTTCGGTTGTGCTTAACAAAGAAGGAAAACTCGTTTGTACGTTATATGCTAAATTGGAGGCCAATTTGGGTGCAATCCGAGAATACAAGGATTTGAGTGACCAAATGGACTCCGTTTGATTTCAATCCTTGCGTGGAACCATAATAACGTAAAATGGGACATGTTTGACTCAACAAAAAAGTTCGGTTGTGCTTAAAGAAGAAGGAAAACTCGTTTGTACGTTGTATGCTCAATTGGAGGCCAATTTGGGTGCAATCCGAGAATACAAGTATTTGAGTGACCAAATGGACTCCATTTGATTTCAATCCTCGCGTGGCACCATAATAACGTCAAATGGGACATGTTTGACTCAACAAGAAGGTTCGGTTGTGCTTAACGAAGAAGGAAAACTCGTTTGTACGTTGTAGGCTCAATTGGAGGCCAATTTGGGTGCAATCCGAGAATACAAGGATTTGAGTGACCAAATGGACTCCGTTTGATTTCAATCCTCGCGGGGCACCATATTAACGTCAAACGGGACATTTTTGACTCAACAAACAAGTTCGGTTGTGCTTAAAGAAGAAGGAAAACTCGTTTGTACGTTGTATGCTCAATTGGAGGCCAATTTGGGTGCAATCCGAGAATACAATTATTTGAGTTACCAAATGGACTCCATTTGGTTTCAATCCTTGCGTGGCACCATAATAACGTCAAATAGGAGATGTTTGACTCAACAAAAAGGTTCGGTTGTGCTTAACGAAGAAGGAAAACTCGTTTGTACGTTGTAGGCTCAATTGGAGGCCAATTTGAGTGCAATCCGAGAATACAAGGATTTGAGTGACCAAATTGACTCCGCTTGGTTTCTAACTCGCGTGGCACCATAATAACGTCAAATGGAACATTTTTGACTCAATAAACAAGTTCGGTTGTGCTTAACGAAGAAGGAAAACTCGTTTGTACGTTGTATGCTCAATTGGAGGCCAATTTGGGTGCAATCCAAGAATACAAGGATTTGAGTGACCAAATGGACTCCGTTTGATTTCAATCCTCGTGTGGCACCATATTAACGTCAAATGGGACATGTTTTACTCAACAAAAAAGTTTGGTTGTGCTTAAAGAAGAAGGAAAACTCGTTTGTACGTTGTATGCTCAATTGGAGGCCAATTTGGGTGCAATCCGAGAATACAAGTATTTGAGTGACCAAATGGACTCCATTTGATTTCAATCCTCGCGTGGCATCATAATAACGTAAAATGGGACATGTTTGACTCAACAAAAAGGTTCGGATGTGCTTAACAAAGAAGGAAAACTCGTTTGTACGTTGTATGCTAAATTGGAGGCCAATTTGGGTGCAATCCGAGAATACAAGGATTTGAGTGACCAAATGGACTCCGTTTGATTTCAATCCTTGCGTGGCACCATAATAACGTCAAATGGGACATGTTTGACTCAACAAACAAGTTCGGTTGTGCTTAAAGAAGAAGGAAAACTCGTTTGTACGTTGTATGCTCAATTGGAGGCCAATTTGGGTGCAATCCGAGAATACAAGTATTTGAGTTACCAAATGGACTCCATTTGGTTTCAATCCTTGCGTGGCACCATAATAACGTCAAATAGGAGATGTTTGACTCAACAAAAAGGTTCGGTTGTGCTTAACGAAGAAGGAAAACTCGTTTGTACGTTGTAGGCTCAATTGGAGGCCAATTTGAGTGCAATCCGAGAATACAAGGATTTGAGTGACCAAATTGACTCCGCTTGGTTTCTAACTCGCGTGGCACTATAATAACGTCAAATGGAACATGTTTGACTGAATAAACAAGTTCGGTTGTGCTTAACGAAGAAGGAAAACTCGTTTGTACGTTGTATGCTCAATTGGAGGCCAATTTGGGTGCAATCCAAGAATACAAGGATTTGAGTGACCAAATGGACTCCGTTTGATTTCAATACTCGTGTGGCACCATATTAACGTCAAATGGGACATGTTTGACTCAACAAACAAGTTTGGTTGTGCTTAAAGAAGAAGGAAAACTCGTTTGTACGTTGTATGCTCAATTGGAGGCCAATTTGGGTGCAATCCGAGAATACAAGTATTTGAGTGACCAAATGGACTCCATTTGATTTCAATCCTCGCGTGGCATCATAATAACGTAAAATGGGACATGTTTGACTCAACAAAAAGGTTCGGATGTGCTTAACGAAGAAGGAAAACTCGTTTGTACGTTGTAGGCTCAATTGGAGGCCAATTTGGGTGCAATCCGAGAATACAAGGATTTGAGTGACCAAATGGACTCCGCTTGGTTTCTAACTCGCGTGGCACCATAATAACGTCAAATGGGACATGTTTGAATAAACAAACAAGTTCGGTTGTGCTTAACGAAGAAGAAAAACTCGTTTGTACGTTGTATGCTCAATTGGAGGCCAATTTGGGTGCAATCTGAGAATACAAGTATTTGAGTGACCAAATGGACTCTATTTGATTTCAATCCTCGCGTGGCACCATAATAACGTCAAATGGGACATGTTTGACTCAACAAAAAGGTTCGGTTGTGCTTAACGAATAAGGAAAACTTGTTTGTACGTTGTAGGCTCAATTGGAGGCCAATTTGGGTGCAATCCGAGAATACAAGGATTTGAGTGACCAAATGGACTCCGCTTGGTTTCTAACTCGCGTTGCACCATAATAACGTCAAATGGGACATTTTTGACTCATCAAACAAGTTCGGTTGTGCTTAAAGAAGAAGGAAAACTCGTTTGTACGTTGTATGCTCAATTGGAGGCCAATATGGGTGCAATCCGAGAATACAAGTATTTGAGTTACCAAATGGACTCCATTTGATTTCAATCCTCGCATGGCACCATAATAACGTCAAATGGGACATGTTTGACTCAACAAAAAGGTTCGGTTGTGCTTAACGAAGAAGGAAAACTCGTTTGTACGTTGTAGGCTCAATTGGAGGCCAATTTGAGTGCAATCCGAGAATACAAGGATTTGAGTGACCAAATGGACTCCGCTTGGTTTCTAACTCACATGGCGCCATAATAACGTCTAATGGGACATGTTTGACTCAACAAACAAGTTCGGTTGTGCTTAACGAAGAAGGAAAACTCGTTTGTACGTTGTATGCTCAATTGGAGCCCAATTTGGGTGCAATCCGAGAATACAAGTATTTGAGTGACCAAATGGACTCCATTTTATTTCAATCCTTGCGTGGCACCATAATAACGTCAAATGGGACATGTTTGACTAAACAAAAAGGTTCGGTTGTGCATAAAGAAGAAGGAAAACTCGTTTGTACGTTATATGCTCAATTGGAGGCCAATTTGGGTGCAATCCGAGAATACAAGTATTTGAGTTACCAAATGGACTCCATTTGGTTTCAATCCTTGCGTGGCACCATAATAACGTCAAATAGGAGATGTTTGACTCAACAAAAAGGTTCGGTTGTGCTTAACGAAGAAGGAAAACTCGTTTGTACGTTGTAGGCTCAATTGGAGTCCAATTTGAGTGCAATCCGAGAATACAAGGATTTGAGTGACCAAATTGACTCCGCTTGGTTTCTAACTTGTGTGGCACCATAATAAAGTCAAATGGGACATGTTTGACTCAACAAACAAGTTCGGTTGTTGTTAACGAAGAAGGAAAACTCGTTTGTACGTTGTATGATCAATTGGAGGCCAATTTGGGTGCAATCCGAGAATACAAGTATTTGAGTGACCAAATGGACTCCATTTGATTTCAATCCTCGCGTGGAACCATAATAACGTCAAATGGGACATGTTTGACTCAACAAGAAGGTTCGGTTGTGCTTAACGAAGAAGGAAAACTCGTTTGTACGTTGTAGGCTCAATTGGAGGCTAATTTGGGTGCAATCCGAGAATACAAGTATTTGAGTGACCAAATGGACTCCATTTGATTTCAATCCTCGCGTGGAACCATAATAACGTCAAATGGGACATGTTTGACTCAACAAGAAGGTTCGGTTGTGCTTAACGAAGAAGGAAAACTCGTTTGTACGTTGTAGGCTCAAGTGGAGGCCAATTTGGGTGCAATCCGAGAATACAAGGATTTGAGTCACCAAATGGACTCCGCTTGGTTTCTAACTCGCGTGGC